>BLKR01003945.1:0-125481 GCA_011170035.1 Teleogryllus occipitalis
ACATAGTTGTTTAAAGGGTTGTCACGACTTCATATTTATTTTAACTACTGATTACAGAAAATTATAATTATTTAACTATCAAACTAAATTATAAATGTCTTTAGTAGTTATTTTCGGTTGAAGACTATATCAATCCCATTTATGTTTCCAGTTAATTTGATAATACGGAAAAGTATATGGTTGCTACATTCTACTGTAGTACTCGCATAATTCTCCGATAGAGCTCACAAGGTAGAAGGGGGTTACAGACGGTCTGCGCTTCGCTTCCAGGGAGCCGAGACAAAATGTGCAACTGACCCTTACCGTTCACACCCCCGGAGCCTCTGCTGGGAGGATCCTGTTGGGTCACTAATATTTATGATCTGTTATTCGTCAATGTGTTCCCTAGTTGCAACATCTGTGGTCGAGGCCCGACCGTTTCGGCACTTCCTTTCTACTCGCCGGCTCTTTTATGACAGTACCTGGAACGAGGCCCAAGCTGTCCTGCGCTTCCTTGCGGCGTCGCGGGCAGTGCGAAGACTAGTGTCAGAATAGCATGTACTTTCCTAGTGGCTATGTATTACTGTATAAAGAGGAAAATTTAAGTAAAACATTCACAAAAATAATCCAGAGGTTTTGTAAAAAAAATTCAATTTTTATGTAATAGTATTAATTATTAAAAAGCCTAAATATTTAAATTAACTCACACGTTTTTATAGTTACAGCATGTCTCCATAAATTCTTCTTTTTGTCAATTTGAATATCTGAGATATGTAATTGAGTTTTAAAAGGGTCGGTAAACTGGCTTGAGAGTATGAGGCGAAACATACAGTTAAAAAAATTAATATTGTCTACATATACTCACACACGTACGTACAAGGAGACACTGTGTTGCAACATAATATTTCAATGAATTTCGAGTGTACATTAACTACTGATGTCAATTTTCTAAAACTCTCAAAAGACTATTAATAATAGATACAGTAAATCATATGTGACAAATATTTTTGTTGAATTAAAAGAATTAACAAAGAAGTCTTTCATCAATCTTCACAAAAGAAAAGCTTTGCATATTAAAGTGAAAGAAATAACAGTTTAATAATAAGAAATTAAAATAGGCATTGTCACCAAATCAGAAAAACATTACATTTGTTCCATACTGTTTATTAAGTAAAATTGTTTAAACAGAGAGAAGAGAATAAAGAGAAGAAAGAAACAAGAGAATAACATCGCTTAAGTGTTACACAGTTATAGTATACTTAATAATAAAATATATGATTATCAAAATTGAGTCTGAAATCTTAGTGCTTAGTAAAGTTGAGAAATTCATTCAAGGTGAAAATCATTTGCAACCAACAGACGGTTTTGGTTTAACATTCTTTACGGTGGTGGAGACGTGCTTGGAGTTCTTAGCGTGCGCAAACAGCCGCCACTTTAAATGGTTGTACCTTAAATAAAACTTCGGTACAATTAAATTTCAGTTGGAACAATCCGGTACAAAACCAGGTAAAAACGAATAGTAATGGTTTCACATGTTTCAAGGGGTATGGTGACGCGCTTGGTGGTATTTCTATTATTAGCCGTTCGACGCCACATTTAAATAGCTCTATCTTAATTACCATCCTTTGTACAAAAACAATTTGGGCAAAACAATCCGGTACATACCAGGTACAATAGAATGGTAATGTTTTAACATTTTTTACAGGGTATGGTGACGCGCTTGTTCGTATGGCTATCGCTGGTTGCCCGCCGCCACCTAAAAATGAGGGTTTCTTATGTAATAATTTTTGGTACTGCCGAACATATTTTAGTTAACTGCTGAATAATCAAAAAGGGCTCGAAAGGTCGATTGATCGTCCGCACGAGAATCTTCAATCTTTTCGAAGGAAAGGAGAGAAGACGAAAATTAATTTTGAGCATGTCGACCACCCTTGTATGTGTTTTAAACAATGTTAGATTACTGGAAGAGACAGTCGTATGGTCGACAGGTTTAATGGCAGTCGACAGGTTTAATGGCAGTGTAAAGAATCGTGATCCGAAAAAGTATTGAATAATTGTTATACGTTTATAATTTTTTCAAAAAGTACTAGAGTAGCCCAAAATTATTTGAAAGTCTCGTTTTATTACCCATTTCATAGGCTATTGTCAGAAAAAGTCCTGTTTCTGCACGTTTTATTTTATTGATTTTTTCTGGGTAATGTGAAAGTGCTCGAAAGGTCGAAATATCGTACGCACGAAAAGTATCGATTTTTTGGAAGGAAAATAGAGAATCCCAAAATTATTTTTTAACAATTTCGACCACCCTTGTATGAGTTTTAGACAATGTTCGATTACTAGAAGAGACAGTCCTGTAGTTTAGGTTTAATTGTAGTGTAAAGAATGGTGATACGAAAAAGTATGAGATAATTGTTATTGGTTTATAATTTTTTCAAAAAGTACTAGACTAGCCCAAAATTGAATGTCTCGTTTTATTACGCTACCTATAGGCTATTGTCAGAAAAAGTCCTGTTTCTATACGTTCATTATTATTGATTTTTTCCTGGGTATTGTGAATGTGCTCGTAAGGTCGAAATATCGTACGCACGAGAACTATCGATTTTTTGGAAGGAAAGAACAGAAGCCCAAAATTATTTTCGAACATTGTCGAACTCCCATGAATGTGTTATAGGCAATATTTCATTACTGGAAGAGAATGTTGTGTAGTTTAGGTTTTATGACAATGTAAAAAAAAGTGATCGGAAAAAGTTTGGCATAACTTTTATTAGTTTATAAATGTTTTAATACGTATTAGAATAGCCCAAAATTATTTGAGTATCTCGTTTTATTACCCATTATGTGGAGAATTGTGAAAAAAATGTCTTGTTTGTGTACGTTCATTATTTTTCAGTTTATTACTGGGTTATGTGAAATAACTCATAGGGTCGAAATATCGTAGGCACGAGATTTATAGATTTTTTGGAAAGAAAGAAGAGAAGCCCAAAATTATTTTTGAACATTTTCAATCTCCCTGGTATGTGTATTAAACATAATTTAAATACTGGAAGAGAATGTTGTGTAGTTAAGGTTTTATAACAATGTAAAAAAAGTGATCGGAAAAAGTTTGGGATAACTTTCTGTCGTGACCGGCCGCACATGATTGAATGTGCCGCCACAGGAGCACGTCAGGGGGGCGTTACCGCCCCTGGCGGCAGCGGCCAGCAACAAGCGCGGGCCAGCGGTGCTCGGCTGAGTGCGGCCGCCACGCCTGAGCGAGCGGGGCAAGATTCGACCCCGCCCCTTTTGCACAGCCGGTCGGCGGGCCTCCGGCCCGGGGGGGCTATAAAACCTCGACGCGGAGCTGAGGCAGCAGTGAGTGAGCGAGCGAGCGAGCAGCGGTGAAAGTGCGTCGAGACAGTGGTGAAGTGGTGGTTACGGTGAAGTGCGATAGGCTACGACAACAGCGCTACGACAACGGACTCTCCTTTCTGGTTACTTGGTGGACTCGGCATACATTGGTACATCCTCTGGATTTACGGCAACACGGCTTCGTCTCGGTACCAATTCTCCTGGGTATCCGGCACTATAGCACTGTACCTGTTTCTGGCAATAAATTGTTTATTGAACCTTTGTGTTTGTAACTTGGACACTTCAAATTGGCGACGAGGAGAAAACCACGACATGGAGTCCGAACAAATAACAACTTTAATTACGCTGATGCAGCAACAGATGCAGCAACAGCAACAACAGATGCAGCAGCAGCGGCAGCTGGCGGAAGCACAGATGCAGCAACAGCAACAACAGATACAACAACAGCAGAAGCAGCTCGAGTTGCAACAACAGCAGATGCAGCAGCAACAGCAACAACAGATACAACAACAGCAGAAGCAGCTCGAGCTACAACAACAGCAGATGCAGCAGCAGCGGCAACAGGCTGATACGCAGATGGCTGCATTGTTGGAGGCGGTCAGTGCCCGCTCCCCTCCACAGTTCCCTGGTTTCCGACCAGACGCAGAGGAATGGGCCGAGTACATACACAGGTTGGAGCAGCACCTACTGTGTTACAAGGTAGGAGACGCAAGAATGAAAAAGGCGTTCTTTTTGAGCTGCGTAGGTAACAGGGTGACCAACCTAGCGAAAAAAACTGTTCCCAGAGAGAGAAATATCGAGTGTCAAATGGGCAGAAATGCTAGAGAAGCTCAACAATTACTTCAACAAAGTGCCTCATGTGGTAGCAGCTAGGTTCAAATTTTTTCAATGCAGAAAAAGTGAGGGGCAAACACACAGTGAGTGGATTACAGAGCTAGCCGGGCTGGCGCGGCATTGTCAGTTCAAGTGCCCGCCATCAGATAAGGAAGTGTCATACGCAGAGACTTTAATAAGGGACATGGTAGTGCTACACACACCGGAAGAGAAAATTAGGTTTCAAGCCTTACAAAGTGATAACCCTTCGTTAGAGGAAATACACAACCTATGTAAGACGTACGAAATGACTTGTGAGACAGCTCGCCAGATCGCAGCAGAGTCGCATTTGCACCACATCAAAAACAGTGGGTCGGTACGCAGCGGAAAGACGGCAAAAGAATACGAGACCGACAGTGACTCCAATGAGTATAGTGACGGTGCCGGGAAGGGTTACCGCAACAAAGGCGGCAATCACTGTGAGTGGAGGCGTAACCCCCGACCCAGCGGCAAACCAATGTTCAAGAGAGCCAGTGGCAGTGGAAGTGACAGCGACAGTGTGCAAATAAAGAAGTCGTGTAAAAATTGTGAGAGGTTACATGCAAGAGAACAATGTAGGTTCAGAAACGCGCAGTGTTTTTGGTGCAAGAAAGTGGGCCACATTAGGGAGGTTTGCGGAAAAAAGAGGCACGCGGAGCGGCACAAGAAACAAGAGCAAGACATGGAAATCGATATGATCAGTCAAGTGCTCGATACCAGCAAGCAAGATAAACTAATGGTCAAAATTGAGTTGGGAAAAGTGCCGGTGAATTTCCTGCTAGATACAGGGGCCGCGGTAACACTCATCAATTTAGAAACCTACCGGCGGTTAGGGGCACCCAGGTGTCAGAGGGTGCAGAAAGGTTTGTACGCTTTCGGCAGGACCCCAATTAAGGTGTTGGGGAAAGTGTCGCTAAGGGCAGCTTACAAGAAGAAGAAGGCTGATATTGAAGTGATCGTGGTGGACCGCTACGACGTGACGAACATTTTGGGCCTCGACTCCTTTGATAAGCTCGGGTTTGGAGTAATTGACTCAGTGAACCAGGTCGCGGAGAACGAAGAAACACAGGTCGTCGGGAAGTTAGAACAAGAGTTTCCAGAAGTGTTCTCTCCTGGGCTCGGGGAATGTAAACACTTCCGAGCAAGCATCCAGTTGAAGGAGGGGCACAAGCCACGCTTCTTCAAAGCAAGACCAGTCCCGTGGGCCCTCAGGGAAAAAGTGGCTGAAGAGCTGAGACGGCTGCAGGCGGACGGGGTTATCACTCCAGTGTCAACAAGCCAGTGGGCCACACCTTTGGTCGTGGTAAAGAAAGCCAATGGGTCGATTAGATTGTGCGGTGATTTCAAGAGTACTGTGAACCAACAGGTGGAAGTAGAGCAATATCCAATCCCGAAGCCGGAAGATCTGTTCTATAAATTGTCTGGTGGACGACAATTCTCAAAGATTGACCTACGGGACGCATACCTACAGCTGCCACTCGACCAGGAAGCCAAGGAAGTTTTGGTGATTAACACCCCGTTAGGACTCTTCAGATATAACAGGCTGCCATTCGGCGTGAATTCCGCAGCCGCACTGTTCCAGCGCTGTCTAGAACAGTTGACAGCAGAGCTGAGGGGCTGTTGTAACTACCTGGACGATATCATAGTCACGGGGAGCACGGAAAAGGAACACGAGGAAAACTTGAAGAGTTTATTTAAGGTGCTCCAAGACAATGGTTTGAGGGTGAACAAGGCCAAGTGTGAATTCTTTAAGGACCAGGTAGTGTTCTTGGGGCACGTGCTGGATAGCACCGGCATTTCACCCACTAGCCAGCACGTAGAAGCCATCCTACGGCTGCCACCGCCGGCAGACGTGAAGCAGCTGCAAGCATTATTGGGAAAAGTGAACTATTATAACAAGTTCATTAGGAATTTTTCTACTATCGCAGCTCCACTAAACAAGCTGAGGAAGAAAGGAGTGAAATTTGTATGGTCCCAAGACTGCGAAAGAGCTCTGAACCAGTTGAAAGAAGCACTGGTGAAAACAGTTAAGTTAAATCATTTTGTGCCGGGTAGGCTCACCACGGTAGCAGCGGACGCCTCTGAGTATGGTCTAGGGGCGGTATTATCGCAGAAGGACAGCAATGGTGTGGAGAGGCCTATTGCGTTTGCGTCAAAATCCCTCAACAAACATCAAAGAAATTATTCGCAAATTGAAAAGGAGGCGTTGGGAATAATCTTCGCGGTGAGAAAGTTCAACGATTATTTATATGGCAGTAAGTTCCATATGATTACTGATCACAAGCCGCTAGTGCAACTATTTCACCCTGGAAAACGGATCCCGGAGAGCACAGCGAAGAAACTGCAAAGGTGGGCGCTATTCTTGTCAGACTACAATTACCAGATCCACTTCAGAAGTACAACACAGCACGCCAATGCGGACGCTTTATCCAGGTTGCCAGGAGGTCCGGACCTGGAGTTCGACAAGCTGGAGGAAGAGTGCCTCCAGATTGATACGGAAGAACACCTGGTACTGTCGGAGTTCCCTTTGGGAGCCAGAAGAGTCGCGCAGGAGACGGATAAGGATCCAGAGCTGCGGGCAGTGAGGAATTATGTTAGGGAAGGCTGGCCACTTAGGTGCTTGAGGAGCAATGCATCCTGGTATAACAAGAAAGACAGGTTAACTTGCAAGGCAGGAGTGTTGCTCTTAGCCGGAGAAGAATTTACGAGAGTCGTCATCCCGAAGGTACTAAGGAAGACCGTATTGGACCTCCTCCATGAGGGACACTGGGGGGTGGTCCGCACGAAGCAGCTGGCGCGTCGTCACTGCTTCTGGGAGGGGATGAACTCCGACATCGTACAGTTGCTCAAGAGATGTGAGGCCTGCCAGTTAAATCAGAGCGCACCGAGGAAGGATTTGGTTCCCTGGCCTGAGCCTAGTGAGCCGTGGGAACGGGTACACGTAGACTTCGCGGGCCCATTTTGGGACAAGATGTGGTTGGTCGTAGTAGACGCCAAGTCTAATTACCCATACGTAGTGGAAATGGCTAACACCACGTCGACTCAGACCATCAATGCGCTAGAAAGAATTTTTGTGACCGAGGGGCTACCGGTCACGTTGGTGTCAGACAACGGAACCCAATTCACATCCCAAGAGTTTGCGAATTTCTCCGCGAGCAATGGGATCCAGCATGTCTGCGCACCGCCGTTTCACCCGCAATCGAATGGGGAAGCGGAGAGGTTCGTGAGAACGTTCAAGACAGCCATGTCGAAAGCGCGCGCAGCAGGTACGCACAGGTCCAGAGCGCTGCTGCGGGTCTTGGTCACTTTCCGCACCTTGCCAGGCGCGGACGGCCGGAGCCCAGCCGAGATACTACACGGGAGACAACCGAGAACGTTGTTGTCACTGCTAAGCCCGGTGGATCCTTACAGGTCGGTGGGAACGCAACCAAGATTCCAGGTGGGTGATATGGTATATTGTACCTCTTTTAAAAAATGCCCAGCTTGGCTTCCGGGCATAATAACGGCAGCAAAAGGGAACAGGACATACCTAGTCCGCACAGAGGGTAGGGTAGTGACACGCCACCAGGGGCAGTTGAGACCCCGGGTGAATCCCAGCAGGGTGGACTCACTCCCCAAGGTATCACAACAGGAGTTCTATAAAAAGGTGATGAGGGAAACCATTTACATCCCGCAGGAGACAGCCGCCGCAGAGACCAGCGGCCAGGACACGGCAGAACCCCCACCAGAGGAGGTCAGCGAGCCAGGAGGAGAAGGCGCAGTGGAGACACCCAGGGCGCAGTTGCGCCCCCGGAGGAGCACCAGGAGGGTGCGTTTTGCGCCGTATACGACGCAATTGGGCGCGGAGGGTGTCGTGACCGGCCGCACATGATTGAATGTGCCGCCACAGGAGCACGTCAGGGGGGCGTTACCGCCCCTGGCGGCAGCGGCCAGCAACAAGCGCGGGCCAGCGGTGCTCGGCTGAGTGCGGCCGCCACGCCTGAGCGAGCGGGGCAAGATTCGACCCCGCCCCTTTTGCACAGCCAGTCGGCGGGCCTACGGCCCGGGGGGGCTATAAAACCTCGACGCGGAGCTGAGGCAGCAGTGAGTGAGCGAGCGAGCGAGCAGCGGTGAAAGTGCGTCGAGACAGTGGTGAAGTGGTGGTTACGGTGAAGTGCGATAGGCTACGACAACAGCGCTACGACAACGGACTCTCCTTTCTGGTTACTTGGTGGACTCGGCATACATTGGTACATCCTCTGGATTTACGGCAACACGGCTTCGTCTCGGTACCAATTCTCCTGGGTATCAGGCACTATAGCACTGTACCTGTTTCTGGCAATAAATTGTTTATTGAACCTTTGTGTTTGTAACTTGGACACTTTACTTTCATTAGTTAATAATTTTTTCAATACTTACTAGACTAGTCCAAAATTATTTGAGTGTCTCGTTTCATTAACCATTATGCAGACAATTGTGAAAAAATGTCTTGTTTGAATACGTTCGTTATTTTTCAGTTTATTACTGGGTTATGTGAAATAACTCATAAGATCGAAATATCGTAGACACGAGATTTATAGATTTTTTGGAAAGAAAGGAGAGAAGCCCAAAATTGTTTTTCAACATTGTCAATCTCCCTTGTATGTGTTTTAAACAATATTTAATTACTGGAAGAGAATGTCTTGTAGTTTAGGTTTTATAACAATGTAAAAAATATTGAACGGAAAGAGTTTGGGCTAACATTTATTAGTTTATAATTTTTTGAATACGTACTAGACTAGCCCAAAATTATTTGAGTGTCTCGTTTCATTAACCATTATGCAGACAATTGTCTAAAAATGTCTTGTTTGAATACGTTCGTTATTTTTCAGTTTATTACTGGGTTATGTGAAATAACTCATAGGGTCGAAATATCGTAGACACGAGATTTATAGATTTTTTGGAAAGAAAGGAGTGAAGCCCAAAATTATTTTTCAACATTGTCAATCTCCCTTGTATGTGTATTAGACAATATTTAATTACTGGAAGAGAATGTCTTGTAGTTTAGGTTTTATAACAATGTAAAAAATATTGAACGGAAAGAGTTTGGGCTAACATTTATTAGTTTATAATTTTTTGAATACGTACTAGACTAGCCCAAAATTATTTGAGTATATCGGTTCATTAATCGTTATGTGGACAATTGTGGAAAAATGTCTTGTTTGAATACGTTCGTTATTTTTCAGTTTATTACTGGGTTATGTGAAATAACTCATAGGGTCGAAATATCGTAGACACGAGATTTATAGATTTTTTGGAAAGAAAGGAGAGAAGCCCAAAATTATTTTTCAACATTGTCAATCTCCCTTGTGTGTGTATTAGACAATATTTAATTACTGGAAGAGAATGTCATGTAGTTTAGGTTTTATAACAATGTAAAAAATATTGAACGGAAAGAGTTTGGGCTAACATTTATTAGTTTATAATTTTTTGAATACGTACTAGACTAGCCCAAAATTATTTGAGTATCTCGGTTCATTAATCGTTATGTGGACAATTGTGGAAAAATATCTTGTTTGAATACGTTCGTTATTTTTCAGTTTATTACTGGGTTATGTGAAATAACTCATAGGGTCGAAATATCGTAGACACGAGATTTATAGATTTTTTGGAAAGAAAGGAGAGAAGCCCAAAATTATTTTTGAACATTGTCAATCTCCCTTGCATGTGTTTTAGGCAATATTCAATTACTGGAAGCGAATGTCGTGTAGTTTAGGTCTTATATCAATGTAAAAAATATTGAACGGAAAGAGTTTGGGCTAACATTTATTAGTTTATAATTTTTTCAATACAAACTAGAATAGACCAAAATTATTTGAGTATCTCGTTCATTAATCGTTATGTGGACAATTGTGGAAAAATGTCTTGTTTGTATACGTTAATTATATTTCAGTTTATTACTGGGTTATGTGAAATAATTCATAAGATCGAAATATCGTAGGCACGAGAACTATCAATTTTTTTGGAAAAAAAGGAGAGAAGCCCAAAATTATTTTTGAACATTGTCAGTCTCCCTTGTATGTGTTTTTGGCAATATTTAATTACTGAAAGAGAATGTTGTGTAGTTTAGGTTTTATAACAATTTAAAAAAAGTGATCGGAAAATGTTTGGGCTAAATTTAATAATTTCTAATTATTTTAATACGTACTAGACTAGCCCAAAATTATTTCAGTGTCTCGTTTCATTAACCATTATGCAGACAATTGTGGAAAAATGTCTTGTTCGAATACGTTCATTATTTTTCTGTTTATTTGTATGTAATGTGAAAAAACTCTAAAATATCGTAAGCACGAGATTTCGATTTTTTGGATGGAAAGTAGAGAAGCCCAAAATTATTTTCGAACATGGTCTAACTCTCTCGTATGTGTTTTAGACAATATTTAATTACTGCAGGAGAATGTCGTGTAGTTTAGGTTTTATAACATTGTAGGAATGGTGAATGGAAAGAGTTTGGGATAACTTTTATGAGTTTATAATTTTTTTAATACCTACTACCCTAGCGCAAATTTATTTGTGTGTCTCGTTTCATTAACCATTATGCAGACAATTGTGAAAAAATGTCTTGTTCGTATACATTCATTATTTATCAGTTTATTACTAGGTAATGTGAAATAACTCATAAGGTCGAAATATCGTAGGCAAGAGAATCATCGAGTTTTTGGAAAGGAAAGGAGAGAAGCCCAAAATTATTTTTTGAGCATTTTCAAACTCCATTGTAAGTGTTTTAGAATATATTTGATTACTGGAATAGAACGTCGTGTAATTTAGGTTTTATTACAAAATAAGAAAAAATATTTGGTAAATTGTGGGATTATTTTTATTAATTTTAATTTTTTTAATCAATACTGTACAAGCCCAAAATTATTTGAGTAACGCGTGTGATTTAGAATTATGTAGACAATTGTCAAAAAAATGTCTTGTTCGTATACGTTCATTATTTTTGTGTTTATTTCTGAACAATGGAAGAGTGCTCGAAAGTTTGTAATATCGAATGCACGTTTTGGAGTTTGTGGAACTTACGTGTATGTAATTTAGAGATTATTCGATTCCTGGAAGAGAATGTCTTGTAGTTTAGGTTTTATAACAATTTAAATATTAAAGAAATGAAAAAATATGTGATAAATTATTTATATTAAATCTTTCATTAACTAAAATTTTGCAATTGCTTATCATGGATGGAATTGTGGCTCTAATTTCTTTGAACCGTAATATCGTGTGTGTGTGTGTGTGTGATTTCTTCTGATCTTCTAGTTCTGAGCATGTGAAGCTTTTCAATCCCCTTTTTTGCTAAGTTGAATTTGGGTGTTTGTACTCGTAATGTGAGTGAACAAAATTGATTTCGGTGTCATTAAAGACTCCAAATTATGGCGCATGTTTTTTTTAGTTATGAAATATTCGAGTGGTTCTCATTTCTCTCTCTCGTAGTTAGGGATGAGTTTCAAAAATTTGAGTAGCGGCCCATAGAAAAACCAGAATTCAATTGTTTAGATCACGCAAAAAAGTTTGAATTTTGAGTAAGTCGGGGTAGTAACTTAACCTCCCCCTATTTTGTAATCTTAAATTGGGAGGTTTTAGGGTATCAAAAATAATGTTTTTGGTGGTAATGAAGAGCCCAAAATTACCCTAAAATTATGGTGCAAGAATTTTTGAGTTTTGAGAATTTGGGGTGGTTTTGGTTTTTGGTTTTCTTATTTAGGGGTGAGTTTCGGAATTTCAAAAAGTGGCGCTTGGGAGCCCAAAATTCACTGATTTCGACCGTACAAAAAAATTTGAATTTTTTGGAAGTGGGGGTGCTAGCTTTACCAACCCTTATTTTGAAACCTTCATTTCGGGGTGTAGTGGGGTACAAAAAATAATGTTTTTGGTATCCCTGAAGAGCCCAAAATTAGCCCAAAACTATGGTGCAAGAATTTTTGAGTTTTGAGAATTTGAGGTGGTTTTGGTTTTTGGTTTTCTTATTTAGGGGTGAGTTTTGGAATTTCGAAAAGTGGCGCACGGGAGCCCAAAATTCACTGATTCAGACCGTACAAAAAAATTTGAATTTTGAGGAAGTGGGGGTGCTAGCTTTACCAACCCTTATTTTGAAACCTTCATTTTGGGGGGTAGTGAGGTACAAAAAATAATGTTTTTGGTATCCCTGAAGAGCCCAAAATTAGCCCAAAACTATGGCGCAAGAATTTTTGAGTTTTAAGAATTTGGGGTGGTTTTGGTTTTTGGTTTTCTTATTTAGGGGTGAGTTTTGGAATTTCAAAAAGTGGCGCTCAGGAGCCCAAAATTCACTTGTTTCGACCGTACAAAAAGTTTTGAATTTTGAGGAAGTGGGGGTGCTAGCTTTACCAGCCTCATTTTGAAATTTTAATTTCTGGGTATTGGGAGGTAGCCCAAAATTTTTGAATGGGGGCTGAAATTAGCCCAAAATTAGCCCAAAATTATGGCGCAAAAATTTTTCAGTTTTTCGAAAGTGGGGGTGCTAGCTTTACCGACGTGTGGGATTCGTGACATGCGCTCTTTACAGCCGCCAGCCGCTTTTTGCACCTCGGCCGACACGCAGCGCTGGCGGCGGCGTTCGTGAGCGAGGGCGGAGCGGGGCAAGGGGAGGCGACCGCCCTGCTGCAAACGGAGGCAAACGCGAAGCAGAGCGTTCGCTTTGGTTCCGAAAGTTGCCTGGTTTCTATCATCATCTCGTATCGTAGACGGTAATCAGAAATGAAGTAACAGCGAGCGGAAGTACGCACGCTTACGATAATAATAATAATAATAATAATAATAATAATAATAATAATAATAATAATAATAATAATAATAATAATGTATATAATATACATATGCTACTAAGTAAGATTCCAACTGTAATTTATAAGGTCTGAAGATGGCTAAAAGGTGTAGCCGAAACGTCATCAGAAAATACTATATGTAATAATATAAGGAAAATACATTTATTCTTGAATGTCAAAAATAAGTGGAACTGATAAATAATAATCTACCATATCTGTTTTTAATATCGTATCTGTGTTGTTTGAGAAGAAAACAGAAATATATATGGATGGAGTGATGTAAGATTAATCGCTTCAGAATATTTTTAAACATCTTCAGTAGGACGGAGAAATCGAAATATGTGAAATGGTGAATCTAAATCGAACATTTAGCCCAAAACCTAGATAGAGAAAATATGAGATGAACATTGTACAGAGATGAGAGAGTGGAATATTCAAAAAAACTCAGTGAGGAAGAAAGATCCCCTAAATCATTGTAATATAATAATGTTGAAATAATGTATAGTAGTTTGCCCCAAAAAGGATGCCAAAATATTTCCAGGATACATAAGATATTCAGCATATTTCCAGGATAACATTCGCACTGCTCACGACTGAACCTGCTTCACGTGGAGACAGATTCAATTTATACCAATTTGCAAACACAATTGAACTGGTCTTCATGCATTCGCTTTGATCCATTGCTCCCCGCTGCCACGCTCTCGACACGCGGAATGCCAGACGCAGATGACGAAAGGGGGCGGGATCCCGCCGCCAGCGAGTCCCACCGTCATCCCGCTAACCATCGCCACCCGCTGCCACCGCCGCTGACGCCTCCGACGCAGACCCTGTCAAAGACCTTCCCTCTCTTCGGCTCCTTCCCTTCCCCTCGTCTCAGGGCACCAACCACGGACACTGTAGCATTTCGCACAGGGATATCTACGAGTGCCGTCGATTGGTTGGTTGTTAGTGATTCCGGGCGCGTCAACTACAGTAATCATTAGTCCTCAAGTAAGTGTGGTTTTTCATAGGAAGGCATGTTTTTTCATAGGAAGGTGGCGGTGACCTTCCACCGCTGGATGGCGACATCCGGCGACCACCTACCGTCGGCTAGTGGGGTCAAACCAGAACTCTCCCACTAGCGGGGCACCGCCCCAGTCGGGACAAGCTCTAAGCTCCCGACCGGTCTCCCGGAATATGTAGTAGTGTAGTGCATGGTAGTGTAAGGGGAGAGGATAGAACAAGGAAGAAGAAGGAAAGATCGCGCGCGGTCCGTGGTCCATTTGTTAGGGTAGGAATTCGCCTGGTGTTGATCGGAGAAACCACGGAAAACTACCGATCAGAGCAGCCGGCCTCTAGTATTCTTCTCTGAATTCGACCTAGCTGACAAGATAGTGTCGAAATCTTGCCACTATCGGGACTCAAGCCAAGAACCTCCCGATCAGAGGCACTGCAGTGACATCAGTTGATGCACTGAGCCACCTCTCCCGATAGTTTTGTCGATATTGGAGTTTCGACACTACCTATATATATGGAAGACAATGCTACCGACCGGTTGCTCTGACTGGTAGTTTTCCGTGTTTCTTCCGGTCAATGCTAGGCGAATTCCGGAGCAGTACCTTAACACACGAGCCAAACCCAACGCGCCTTATGCACGTCCCCTTCACACACACACATACACACACGCGCGCGCGCGCACGCACTCTTACATGCTCTACACTAACTTACATGTCGGGAGACCACTCAGATGCCTAAAACTTGTCATGTCTGGAGCGATGCTGCACTGGGGAAATACTTTCGGAGAGTCTCCCGCAAGCTGACGTTAAGTCGGCGCCGGACCTCACACTCCAGAGGAGAATAACACCGCCCCCTTCTGAGATAAAACATGCACTAAACTTGCGCGATTCATGATCCTATCCTACGACTAGCTCGCAAAAACTACAAAATGAATCAAGCCACCGACGACTTTGTTGCACAGGCATTCGCCGTTGCTTATCACGCTCTCTCTGTATTTGTCCCTGTCGTAAGATCAATTTTTTGACACTGGAGCATTCCAATTGGGGCGGAGGGATGGTTGGTAAATAGCATCTAGAAATTATTCGCATTAATTTTACGAACGTCGGCAAACTTGTGTTGGGGTAGCAGCACTAATATTTTGTCATTCCAACAAATAGAGAACGTCATACGAAAAACTTTTATACATTTAATTGGAAGCCAAGTAAAACAAAACTTCTGTTTAAAAATATATTATTAACGTAGATTAATCTATATCTATATATATAAAAGAAAGTCGTGTTAGTTACACTATTTATAACTCAAGAACGGCTGTACCGATTTGGCTGAAAATTGGTGAGCAGGAAGCTTAGAGCCAGGAGACGGACATAGGATACTGTTTATCCCGTTCGACAGCGTTCCTGTGTGAGAACGCACGTTTTTGCATTTTTTCGCACGTTTTCGTATGTTAGCGGTCATTGTTGCCAGTTGTAACCCATTGTTGTAACGCCGCACTGATAACAGAAGGCGATAATGATAACCGCCTTTCGTTCGCCGTTATCTATATATATAAAAGAAAGTCGTGTTAGTTACACTATTTATAACTCATGACCGGCTGTACCGATTTGACTGAAAGTTGGTCAGCAGGAAGCTTAGGGCCAGGAGACGGACATAGGATACTGTTTATCCCGTTCGACAGCGTTCCTGTGTGAAAACGCACGTTTTTGCACGTACGCAGTGCAACAAGGATAGTACAGTTTCTCACAGTGAGTGCGACGCGAGAAAAAGATGGGACCGGATGTTAAGGCGGAACAGAGTTCGCCGGGTCAGCTAGTATATATATAAAAGAAAGTCGTGTTAGTTACACTATTTATAACTCAAGAACGGCTGTACCGATTTGGGTGAAAATTGTTGAGCAGGAAGCTTAGAGCCAGGAGACGGACATAGGATACTGTTTATCCCGTTCGACAGTGTTCCTGTGTGAGAACGCACGTTTTTGCACGTTTTCGCCCGTTTTCGCGTGATTTCGCATGTTAGCGGTCATTGTTGCCTGTTGTAACGCCGGACTGATAACAGAAGGCGATAATGATAGCCGCCTTTCGTTCGCCGTTATATCTATATATAGTCGTGTTAGTTACACTATTTATAACTCAAGAACGGCTGTACCGATTTGGTGAGCAGGAAGCTTAGAGCCAGGAGACGGACATACGAGTAGAATACCGTTCGACAGCGTTCCTGTGTGAGAACGCACGTTTTTGCAGGTTTTCGCACCTTTTCGAGGGTTTTTGCACGTGTTCATGCGTTGTCATGCGTTTTCGCACGTTTTCACGCGTTTTCGTATGTTTTCGCGCCTTTTCGCCTAAGTTTTCAATGCAGAAGCGTTCTGCAGCGGAAAACAAGTAAGCAATCAAGCAAAGATACAAATGAAGCTAATAAAAGCATGTTAAAAAGTGAAGTGAAGTATAATTAGATAGATTTTTTAATTATCTATTTAATATCAGAGCGTTTTGTTTGAAATTCTTCTTTGTTTGAGAGAAAAACACAAATCTGCAATTGCTTTATTATCACGAGTGCAACAAGGATAGTAGAGTTTCTCACAGTGAGTGCGACGCGAGAAAAAGATGGGACCAGCTGTTAAGGCGGAACAGAGTTCGCCGGGTCAGCTAGTTATTGATGAAAGGAGGTTGAGGGTTTAATTGAATTCGCGTAAAAAGTAGATAACGCGATACTCGCATTCCGTGATTATTCGATTTATGTAAACCATCCGCATGCATGGCTTCATTTTTAATTTCTCCGTGAGAAAATTGATAAAATCCCTAACATCACAACTGCAATCACTGAACTGAAATTGCCAACGCATTATCAGCTGACACTCCAGTCTACACCAGCTCATCTGGCTGGCCGATGAATAAATTTTGCGGAGCGATACGATCTTCGACAATTTTCAGTTGTTTCAGAATGATTCCCCCCTCTAAAAAAAATTGTGATCGCTTGGTTCGTGACACGGGCGACCCGAATATGGCGAGCAGACCGCTTGACTTCCGCCGCTAAGTCTGCTGTTGAAGTCCCGCCATTCTATGTGGTGTTTGTGGTGGACAACGCGGGTTCGCAGCAGAATTCTCGGTATTCATCCGTCTTTCCTGTCTTTCATTTCATCATTGCTCCATCATCATTTACATCATATCTTCCTAATCACTGACCTCTCAAAATCATCCCACCGGGAGCGGTGGCTCAGTGCATCAACTGATGTCACTGCAGCGCCTCTGACTGGGAGGTTCGAGTCCCGACGGCGGCAGGATTTTCGACACTAGCTTGTCAGCTAGGAAGAATTCAGTCTCTGTCTGGAGGAGAACTGTAGCGGTCGGCTGCTCTGATCGGTAGTTATCCATGGTTTCTCTGATCAACACCAGGCGAAAGCCGGAGCAGTACCCTAACAAACGGGCCACGGATCGCTATATTTCCTTTCTTTTCCTTGTCCTATCCTCAACCCTTAAACACACACACACACACACACACACACACACACACACACACACACTTACATTAGCGTGCACTACACTACCACATATGCCGGAAGACCGGTCGGGGGCTTGGAACTTGACCCGGCTGGGTCGGTACCCCGCTGGTGGGAGAGTCCTGGTTGAGGAAAAACCCGTTAGCCGACGGTAGGTCGGCGCCGGATCTGACCATCCAGCGGAGGGAGGCCACCGCCACCTCCCGAGCAAACACACGCACTACACTTACGGGACTATTGATCACAGTAGTTGGCGCGCCCGGATTGACAATCAATCAATCAATCAATCAATCAAAATCATCCACTTATTTCCGGGCATGGCTATGCGGCTTTGGCTCACAATAAATATTAAGGACCGACAATGCAGCTGCCGTCTGCGTTCCCCAGGGCCCTCCTCCAGGCCGTCGCCGCCGGCGGGGCCGCCCTCCACCTCGGCCCTCCGTTGCCACCGCCGCCGCCGCCGCCGCCGTCGTCGCAGTTGTATTGCGGGCGTCGTAAAGCGACCACCGCGCGGGCAGCCGTCGCCGGGGCTGTGTCCGCCGCCGCCTGCGCCAGCGCCGCCTGCTTGTTATGCAGGAAGCGAACGCGGTCCGGTGCCGCGGCCTCGTTGCTTTATGAGCTTCCGTTCGGATGTCCGGATCGCCGCCTCCACCTCCCTCCCTTCGTCGGTGGCCCGTCTCGGCCGCTGGCGACACTCACGTGCCTCTTCTCTTCCGCACGTTCTTATATCACATTTTATTTTATATTTGTCTGATAGTTCTATGTAAACTATACCTTCCTATCTTCCTAATCACCAAAATCTCATAATCATTTACAGGCGTGGCCATGCGGCTTAGGCTCTGGTATCATAATTGTTACTAAGGACCGACAATACAGCTTTCATTCCGATAATACCTGTACTATTATGTTCTCAAAATGCTCAAAATTGTTTAAGGATTAAAAAAATACGTATTAAGAATATAGAACCTAAAGATGGTAAGAAATATGTCTCCGAAACGTTGTTCACATTGTTATGAAGTATTTTTGAAATAAAAGAAATGTAATAAGAAATGAAACAAGAAAAATAAATACAAATGCCTTTGAAAAATGGTCAGAGGCATATAGTTACCGTATAATTTATATCAGATTTATTTCGTTTATTTTACTTTCTCGTCATACAACATATTTACGTAGTAAAGAAAAAATATTATAATGCTGCAAATTTTCGACAAAAAACGCTCTTATCATAGGGCTCTAATATCGAAAAATGGGATAAATCTCAATCGTAGATATAGTAAGTTTCTTCCTCCAACAGGTTGAGTATTCAGAACTCATATTTTGTGGATTCTTAATACTAGTCTGTGCTATTGTGCCACTGATAGTTTGATTTCTGAATCGAATTAATTTTATATTAATCGAAGTTAGACATATTCTAAATGTCTATCAGTTTCTTCACCTCCTAGAATATATAAAACAAATTAAACGAGGGTTTTTTACGTAAATACATAACTTGAATTTTTTTATTAATTTCCTATTTAAGAAGAATAAATATGCTTTTACTTAATAAGTCCAACAAAAACGTCCGCCAAGATTTTCATACTCCGTCCACACTCACCCCCGCGACCACTAATAATAAACAATAAATCAACAACTGGCTCCCTCTCAGTAAACAATTAAGATACTTAGGACTGAATATGAACACAAAGGACTGAAATTGGAAGCAGCACATAGATGCCAAAATCACTCAAGCCAGAATCAAGTTAATACAATTAAAGCCATTAATACACAGATCCAGCCCACTATCCTTTAATTCAGCATTAAAAATATGCAAAACAATAATAAGACCCTTGCTACTATACGCCTGTCTAATCTGGTTAAATGAAACAAAAACCAACCTAAGGAAACTTCCAATAATACAATATCAATTTCTTAGAATCATTTCAAACGCTCCCCGTCACCAACAAACAGTTACACAATGAATACGACCTAGAGACTATAGACCATCATATCATCTATATAGCTACCAACTTACTCTCTAACATATCCCAAATCCCTTCACTATCAATTCACAGATTCGGCAAAAACCGATCGCTTAGAACCAGAATACAAAATAAGTTTCACATTTTCCTTAAGAAATTCTCCAAATTACATCTCGACTAGAGGAGCCCCAAGGGTACCCTCGACCTTTGTATTAGTTTTAATTTTAAATTTAAGTTAGCTATTAAGACATCAACATATGTAGAGTTAATTTAAACTGAGTTATGTATTCGCCATCTGTGTATATAAATAAAAAAAACTTAAGTGGCTTTTATCAGAAGCTCGACCAATCCCGAGTAGTGGGAATGAGTTGCTTGCTAACTTCCGAGCGCCGGTGCTCGCCCTATCCAAATCGTGAATATATTTGGCGTATATTTGCTGAGAGAACATTGCTCGAACAAACAAGTCAGCATTCGTCCATTGAATACGCAAACATTCTTGGTTTACTTGTGAGGTGTTGTTGATTTAACAAAACAAGAATATTGGCCAAGATAACACCTCCAATTCTTTTAGAAGCAAACATTCGCCGAGCACCTCAGCGACTCGAGATTTGGTCAACTGACCCTCGCTTTCACCAGAATGCTTAATTCTTTAAAGAACTGAATTTGATGTAATCGTCTGTTCTTCCTTAGCGAATTTAGTGTCATTATTGTGTGCGTCGTATTCTTCGATGATTCCTGATGGAACGCTCAAGTACCACAAGACTTTGGAAATTTTCGGCGAGCCACGAGCCATTAGGGGCATCTACTAGCCCGTCAATAACGTTCTGAGCAAAGGTCATTCTGAAAATTGACGGTTGCATCGTCGGAGAGGAATCAGTTCACTGATACTACCATAATAAGGCGTCTTGTAGAAAACTTTAAGACGATCCTTTCGTTCCCTCCCATTAACCCAACTGCGAGAGTCTCCCACGCGGTTCACCGACTTAAGTGTCTCAGGGCATCAACTGATGTCACAGCAGTGCTTCTGACCGGAAGGTCTCAGGGTTCGAGTCCTGGAGGTGGCAGGGTTTTTGACACTAGGTAGATTGGTAGGTCCTGGAGAAGAACCATAACAAACACGTCACGGAGAGCGCGCAATCTTTCCTTCCCCTTCCTTGTCCCATCTTCACCCCATAAGTACATACCCCATACACTTACACGTTCATGTTACACAACACACTACCACTAATGCTATGTTGAGAGGTCACTGGAGATCTTAGAGCCTGTCCTGTCTGGGGCGGTGCTCTGTTGGCGGAAGATATCTGGTTGGGGAAAACTCCTCTAGCTGAGTGTAAGTCGGTGCCGGATCACGCCTTTCAGCGGGGTAAGATTACCAACACTACCGCGATAAAACATGCACTACACTTACGGGACTAATAATCTTAGCACCCACAAACACTACTCAATCGTTGACACGTCCTTTAGCTCTAAAGATGAGGTATGGCCGTTTAGTGAATAGTTTTGGAAAGTGCTTGGACACGAATCCCGGTTTTGTCTGAAGATGTAATATCGCAGATTGTGAAGACATTCCCGGCAACAGCAGTAGGCAAATCCAAGAATTGTAAAACGTCTTACCGTAACTGTGTATTGCATTGTTGAGCATCACACCAGTAGAGTCTATCGAGTTATGCAATGCGTTGCCATTGTATATGACTGCTGATCTCTCCTAGCAATACTCCAAGAAATATTTACAACCCAGAGATATGTCGATGAAGAACCGAACAATACGTCATTTCTCTCCTTTAGCAGCGCCAAAACCTCATATTCCGGTGAAGTAACTGCCATCTCCGCATAGTCTGAGTCACGTTCAACTTTATTCGTTGTGCCTACATGCTTTTTGGTCGACTAGCTACCGACCTGTCGTCCATGAACATATCTGGGACGAGAAGAAATAGCAACTACTGTCAACATCTATTATGCGAGCTTTGGTGTGTCAATTTCAGCAGCTGTAGTCGGATTTTCTCCAGGAGAACATTAAACTAGCTATAATCACTTTATTCGTTCGTATTTACGTGTGTAGTGCCAGAGACGATGTGACATCCTACCTAAAATTTAATTACTAAAAAGTTTTCCTGTAATAAATGGATTTGGTGGTCTTATTTTGTGATCGACGATTGTGAATTTGTGATCATAATAGTGGCATACTCAACATTCGACACATGACACATGATATGAAGGAAAAGCTCAGTTTCTTCTCTACGTTGCTCGCTTTACAGTGCGGGTTTTTCCTTTTTAATTCAAAAGGATTCAAAATCGTCTTTATTACTGCGTGAAACAACCATTATTGTTTCTTTATGCGAATACACACTTGACGCTGTCGAGTTCTATTTTAGGCTTGGGCGTAAAAAAATAGTTCAATATATTTTGGAATGTAAAGAAGCGATGAAATGAAGTACAAATCAATAACACACATATTTATCATTTAATGGTTAATTTAGTTATGATATATGCGCCCCCTTATCCACCTCATGAGCGCTTTTCTATTCTTGGTTGCATAAAAGTATTATAAAACTATTATAGACATCAAATTTATCGCATAATAATTTAAAAGTTATTGTAGACTTAATAAATCTGTGAAAAATCTCGCAATAGCCGCAGACTTATTTCTCTTAGAGGGAGGCAACTATAATACGTAAAGAAAGTACAACTAAGCAGACGTTTTACTGAGTTGCAAAATTATAGACTTGCAGAAATAATCTATTCATATTAGAAATAACGCTGTATGCGGAATATCAAATCCGTAAAATGGGATAATACATACGTAAGTCGATGAATAACATGCTTAAACTAGTGTTGTATAATTTAAAAGAAACGGAATATCACATCTGAATGGAAGTATACTCGTAACTCGAACATCGAGGATTGCTTTTCCTTCCATGTTACTTCACCTCTGGGTCCAATGCACCAATGAATAAGAGGAAACCCTTAATAATGAACACAGTGATTATATTTTTGACGAACTACCTGGTTCATTTCCTGTGGGGGAAAATTCCGGATCCACCACATTGGAGGTCCAACCCCGCACGTGTGCTGCTGCCACGCAGTGACCGCGGGCGGCGATTGCGGGCCACCGCGGCACGGCGTCCTCACGCGACGCCCCAGCCTCGCCGCGACGGCGCCCTCGCCGCGGACGATTTTTTGCGCCCGCACTATTGCTCCGTATAAATATCACGATCAACGGCGTCGCGCGCTGTCCTTTGGAATTTTATGACGCTGAGGTTCCGCCGGCGACCGGCCTCGCCCACGTGTTTTGCCGGGCACCCTTTCCCTCCTCTCGATACGGCATTGTAAACGGCGCTCCGCCCGCAGCGAGGAGGGCGAGGACTTTGGGGGAGGTGCACTTCGGCGGGGTGGAAAGAGGAGAATAAACAGGGTGGCAATGGCGCATACATTATTTCGTCGGAAAGTCTCGAAGGAAGGAAGTGAGGGAGGAACAATGGGAAAAAATGGGACGATAAAAAAATTGAGGTTGCATGGAAGATAGAACTGCACGCTAGTATTAAAGTTTTATGAACCTAGACATTTATTGTGTTTTAGTAGTGTGATAGATTTAATTGAGAAAATTGCGTCATGTACAAACAGTTGGAAGGCTTATAAAACTTTTCAGAGACAAAGTAATGCATGCTTTATTGCGTTCTCCAAGATCCCTACTCATAAATATCAAAGTAGTTTTCGCATTTTATGCCCTGCGATTCCTTGCGGCGTTCGGGCTTTCAAGTTCTTCCTAAAACAAAATAGATACAGCTGTTGTGGAGGGGCTTTCATTAATATTTAAGCATATAACTTTGAACTATCACTTCGATGAGTGTGTGGAACTCATCCTAAAACTAGCAATATTATTTAAGTATTTGAAGTCATTCCGCAATAGCATATTTGGAGCACTTGCTTCCAAAACCAGCTCATTTGATTACTGATCAAAATTGAGTTTTGCATTTTTGAAACTTTTAAGAGGTTCTTCATAGTTTCGTAAAATAATATATACTTTAAATTTAGTTTATCCTCTCCTAAAACATTGCGTGAATGTGTCCCTTTCATATCAAACTGCTTATGAGCGGGTGACCTTTTTCTCTTACAAAACTTTCGAAAATTGAATGTATTAATTACAATCGAAGTATCCCTTTAATTCTGTCTTACAGGATCACGAGCAGCATTATTATAAATACATCAACAGCTATAGCAAATATTAAATAGAATATGGACCTGAAAGTCAATTCCTCACTCAGCTTCAAGTGTTTGACTTTTCTGATGTAATGCTTCTTTGCAGTACCTAACCCGCAATTGATTTACGAAAACGTGTCATGGAATTGCATCAATAATGTTCAGATATTTTAAATAATTGTTCAGTACTTTGTGGGATATGATTAATTTTAAGACATATCAAATAGATCATAAGGGTAAATCATAAGAGTAAACGGGGCTCAAAGGTCTTTAGTGTTGCGTGAATGAATAGGAGTACAGGAGTAATAGACGTGCTCGTACCATTGCGTATTTTACTGTAATTGAATAATATTTTACGAAATGATTCTCCTTCGTAACATCCCTCAAACTTCACAATCAAGTTAGTCGCAACGGTCTTGTCAATGGCGACGAATAGGAGAATGGCAGCGATTATATCTTTTACTTGAAAAACGACATAAATTAAATTAATTTTAAATTGTGTTAGTTTTTTGGTGACAAACTAAGCCCCGGTTAGTTTCCCCACCGCTCTTCGTTATTCTAACAATGCAATGCCTTAGATATATAAATAACAATTAAAAATTCCACTTTGATGACAATGTCCGGTACGATCCTTGTTCGCCTGGCGGCGGCCATGGGCGCGGGCGGTCAGTGACCGCGTCCCGGCGCAGGAGGCGCGCCCCGGGGCAGCTGGGCCCGCCGCCGCCGCCGACCGTTGGCCTGCGCCCCCGCATTGATGGCGGCGGGGGGCGGCGACCGGGGCGGTGGCGGAGGCAGCAGCGGTGGAGGCGACGGTCGCGGCATGGGCGTCAGCGGTAGAGCCGGTAGGGTTACGGTGACGGGGACTTCGGCGCCCACCGGAGGCAGCGGGGGCGGTGACAGTGACTAGTGCGGCGATAGAGACTGCGTCGAGACGGCGGCGGCGGTGGAGGCGGCAGCGGCAGTGGTGGGGGGCGGCAGTGGCGGCGGAGGTGTCGGAGGTGGTGGAGGCGGCAGCGGCAGTGGCGGGGGGGCGGTGGCGGCGGCAGTGGCGGCGGAGGTGTCGGAGGTGGTGGAGGCGGCAGTGGCAGTGATGGGGTAGGGGTGGCGGCGGCGGTGGCGGCGGCGGTGGAGGCGGCAGCGGCAGTGGCGGGGGTAGGGGTGGCGGCGGCGGTGGAGGCAGCAGCGGTGGGAGGCGGTGGCGGTGACGACAGCGACTTGAAGAGAGCTGCCGTTGCAGAAGCATCAGCGGCAACTGCGGCGGCGGTGATGGCGACGAGAGAGGCGATAGCAGCGTTCGTGGCGCGGCGGTGGCTACGGTGACGGGAACTGTGACGGCATCGGGCGCAGGGCGGGACGCAACTCGAGACAGCTGCCTCGCGCCGCGTCAGCGTGCCTGCAGCGCGCCCGTGACCAAAACTCTTTGGGCCACTCGTCATGAGCAGTGGGCTCCCAGAGAACGTTATTCATGATTATCACATTGTTCTGTGTTGCCGTCTTGAATACACGGCAAGAAGTTAGAGATACTTCGGTAAAACAAGAGCATGTCTGAAGAATTGAATCACATGATTCAGGAAAGGCAAAACAGTCAAAAAGTATTTTTTCAGGAATTACAAAAATATTGCTAGTATATGCTTTCCAACACATTGTTGAAGCATGAACTCTTCTAAAGCTTCTTTCACCTCAGTTTATATTCCCAATGCCTTTTCTTTCTTGTCCTTGAAATATCTCTTCTTGATGTCTCAAATGAACCATCTCCTTTTTCGTATTTTCTTAGTCGCAATTTCCTAAGTGCAAGCATATCAACATTATTTACCACTTTGATAGTGAATCGATCAGTTATACTATGCTTCTTTATGAGCTCGCAGTATTTTTGTACAGTGTAGTCGCTTTATAGCACTAAAACTACTGTCACCGCGCAAAGGAGAATCACCTCGTAAAAGGAAATATGTATGGTAGATTTGATCACATAATCAAACATATCGAGCGAAAACCGAGCCGTGTGATTTTTATTTTTTGCAAAAAATTCATCACTGAGCAATATTGGGTGCTGGAAATAAATGTTTTTTTTTCGAATGTAGCCAAATAACATCTACAAACTTCGACAGGTGTTGGGAGCGTAGGCTTCCGCGGCCGGAGTCGGTGGCGACTTGGCTGTCTGGGTGACGCCGCGACCCAGGCACGGGTGCCAACGTTTCGGCCGCCATTCTAAGACCTTCCTCAGGGCGGAATGCGTAAGCAGCCAAGAATCTACTTCGTCAGGTGTTCTGTTGATAAAACCTTCATGGTAAACATACACAGTTGAATGATCAGTCTGTAAGTTGCTTACATAGAAAATAAATACAGTTCTCGCAAACACTCTATACCGTATTTTCTTTTTTGCAATAAGGATATAACAACGTTAGAAAATCTCTTTCTGTATCTTCTACGAATTTCATTTGGCAGAAATTCTAGAGAATCCTGTTTTCCAATCGGCAAATGTACATCGTTCCTGCACAGTTTGTAAATCTTTCATTCTAATTATAATATATAAAAACGTAAAATAAAATTTTATTATATTTATCCTCTCTGGGTCTTGTAATTCACCTTCAATTAACGTAAGTTATGTTCTTTACAAAAGTATGCATCAATAGTGAAACAGTTGGCAATAATTATAAGAAACATAGATTTTGGTGGTTAATAAATAAATTAATAGGCTGAAAAGATGTATTTTAGTTGAAACTGTTAATATAAGTAGTGTTAATGTCTGCTTTAATGAGTGCTATTATTCTTCTTACATTATGAATCATATTATTTTTTGCTAATGGCAACCCGTTCCAGTATTAAAAAATCGAAACAAATTCATGTTATCTATTATTCTAATATTTCGATTTTATTGTCATTCGTACAAAGATAGTTTATTTCATTACTCTTCACACGTCACGTATTCATGTTTTATTTATTAAATAGTCCACTCTATTATTGGCTGTAAAAGTTAAATCTAGCCGCAGGTGAAAGCAAAAAGTGTGAGCAGATGTTGACTTTGCCCAGGACGATATCCCCATGCTGCTGCGGCAGTATCACGACGCACCAGCTCCTTCAAAGAGCAACAGCTGCTGACGAACAGCTGCTCAGCCCCATAAGAACGCGAGCCTTCTCGTAAATGGTTTCCTCCTTCTTGCCTTACGTCGTGAAGAGAAGCACCCCTGTGAACGTTACCACTGTATGAGCTACAGCGACATGTTACTCTTTCAAAAGAACGAATGTTGTCACTGAATAGAGAATGCAGGTTGCATTTAATAGCATGTAAAGAAAATATACGTTAAATTTTTGCGTGAAATATTTTCTAGTATGTCTACTGCAATTAATTTCTTATTATTTAATTTCAATAGCATTTAAAATTCATGCTACTGAAAGGTATTTGTCCGTCCAGGAATTTTAACTCAGGTCCTTAGAGTTAATGCGCCAGCCACGTTATCCCTACATCGTCAGCTTCCCCGCTACTGTAGGGTATAACATACCAATGATGTAACATTGTGTACAAGCAGGAAACATCATTGCAAATGTTCATATTTTTTTGCTTCCTTTATGAAAATCAATTATGTCGATATCTTATTAAACAAATTGCATAAAATATAATTAATATTTTATATTTCAATATTTCTTTCATGAATATGTTCATATTGAATTATAAATATACACATATTTATGTACAGTTATAATTATAGTAGTTAAATAATTAATAAAAAATATCTGCACCCAATTGACCTCAAAAAACTATTGTATGGGCAAAGAACAAACGTCAAAGCAACCCCACGCCGAAAAGAGTTCACCACGCAGATATTTCATCAATATAATAAAGGAGGGCCCTAACAACTATAGAAGGCAATTCATTTCAGCTTGAACAATTACGAGATATGTATTTTTACTTTACTGCACAATCCCATTAAAGCAAATGTACACCCAAGGCTTCTCAGTGTCCTCCCTCTTCCCCTCTCGTGTTGTTTTACGTTTTTTCTCCACGCGAGGATGTCGCATTTATCATTCTTGCCCACTTGCATATTAATTTGCATTTGCTTATCTGCACTCTTTCAACTTGTCTTCGCGATATACATCACATCTCACTCACTCCAAGGGTCCCACTTATTTGTGGCTTATTCAGTCTCCAAACCCAAGTGTGCCCCTGGAAAGTATGCAACACCTCCATCATCAGTTCGTAGCAAGTGCGTTTTGATTCTCTCGCAGGGGTACATTGTCACGAAATACACCCACACAAAACATTTGAAAATTCTAGCGATTCTCTAAAGATTAAATGCATGTAATTGTTTTCCATCAGCCTTGAAAAGTAGATATGATCTTATATAACACATGATATGTTTAAGAACAAGAAATTCTTGTTTAAACTGGAGTTCCCTTGATTATATCCATGTTTCCAAAGAAGAGATTTGTCACTATAATTTGCACGATATGTATTATTTTGCACGATATGAATACAATAATAAAAACCGCCTAGTAGTTGAATTTGGCGTAAACCTTCACAGTTACTATGGATAAATTTGGAACTTCGAAGTTAAAATTCCAACAAGAGTTATTAACACATATCCTAATAATATTATTATCACCTTTATTATCATCACCGTGATTTTATTCTAGATTGTTTAACTTTTCTTAATTATGTAGAGATGTTTAAACCACAGGAAATAGACTTTCAACATTTTTGTCTACGACTACGTTAATTCAAATTTCATGTCGAATTTTAAAATTCGTTTGTTTCAAGATATTTACTAAATTGTGTATATGTCTTCATTTGGAACTGTAGAATTAAAGAATACTCGAATTGTATCTTTAGACCTGTTTATTTATCTTAGACTAAAAGTGTTTCGGAAGCATTGTAGTACATATTAAAAGAGAAAAAATATTAAACAAAATATGCGGGCTTGTATTTTGAGCACCGTCATGATGAATGCAACTCCTAAGAGTAGGAAAGGTAGCAAACGATTAACAGAATGTCATGAAAATGTCTTGAAACGATTAACGATTAACAGAATGTCTTGAAAATATTAAAACAGGTATAACATAATGATAATACCCATTGATAACACTGGTCTACAGTGATTTTGCTACTCGAGAAAATCAAGTGTACCAACTCTAATTCGGGTGTGTTAATTTCAGATCTGAAATTTGATTTTATCTATCACGTCACAATTTTGAGATAATATAATTTTTATCCGTTTATTTGCATCTTCGAATGACAACGAGATCAAATATTAAAGTAATTGTCTTTTTGATGATTTTGT
Organism: Teleogryllus occipitalis; assembly: GCA_011170035.1. Taxonomy (NCBI): domain Eukaryota; kingdom Metazoa; phylum Arthropoda; class Insecta; order Orthoptera; family Gryllidae; genus Teleogryllus; species Teleogryllus occipitalis. The sequence continues at coordinate 28,883 of BLKR01003945.1, forward strand.
TAGTTGTTTTAACAGTTACTCAATGAGGACTCTTTCTTCCCATTATTGATTTTTCACTGTAGCGCGTGCTTTTATGTGATTTCAAGAAATAACAGAAGTCACATTTTGTAAGCCGTTCTATGTCCCTTGTAAAACTCAATTGCAAATAGTAAATTAACTAACTTACGTCTTATTCTAAAAGATTCAATGCACCTACATACAATAAGAAAAATTGACTCTAAATGAAATTTCAAGCTTATTGGTGTCGATTTTTTTGTCCACTTAATTATAGAATTCAATTGAATCTTTTCACTGTTGGGGAAAACAAAATGAAGCACAAGATCTTTGTTGCCCGCATATTTTTCTTCCACCCCTACACATTAAACGTGGACTCACGAAAACACATGTAATGGCAATGAATAATGACGTAAAAGATTTTAGATTTCTAAAAGGGACCTGTGGGAGAATGAACAATTAATCGCAGGAATTTTTGGGACCTAGAAACATGACAGTTGATGTGTCACATACATTGTGATACAGAACAAAACTTAATCCTTTAAAACGTAGACGCTTGGTCACATTTGTACTTGTGACAATCAAGTTTAGGGGAAATTATCGAGCAGATAATTATGCAAAAACGTATAACATTCTTAAACCATTAGAATACTATCAGAATAGAGGTTGACATATGTCTTTAAAATTACGTTTTCTGCATTGTCATCTTAAATATTGTCTGCCAAATCTCCGCGCTTTCAGTGGTGAGCATGGTGATAGTTTCTACCAGGATGTATAAACAATGGAATAAAGACACCAAGGACATTAGGTTTAAGTGCTTATTATATATATTGTACGTATACATTTACTTTAAACACTATAAATTAACAAATTAATTTATGTAGAAATTGCACAAAGCTTTACAATATCCTTTAATAAAGCATCAAGCATAACATTTGTTGCAAAATTACGTAAATATTTTTAATTATGAAATTTTTTTCTTATAAAAATATGTAAACGAATACATTGACAAAGAACTTTCAACATATGTTAAAAATGCGATAAATAGTTGCTTAACTTCAAAGTTACGAGATAATTAATTTTTAATTTTAATATTATTATTTTTACTTCAATTATGTGTTATTGTGCATCTTGGTTACAACTGAAGTGTTTCAAAAACAACTATTTCAACACTTTCAGTTCACTTAGAATACTCGCCAGCAGGTTGTTAAAAAATGAATAAATGATCACAGATCTCGCTATTACGTTATTAGATTATTTTCTGAACATTTTATGTTTACCCTAATCGTATTTGACGACATTCTACAAGCAATATAGTATCAATGACGTTTGTAAACGCACTCACTTAGGCAATGTTCACACGCTTACTTTGTTACTACCTATAACCTCACGCAACGAAGCAAATCCTCCCACAGCGTACATTCACAAGTCCGTACGCCCACAATGAACAAACGAGCACGTAACGCGCATAACTTGTCGTGCACGTGCACTAGCACGCACCGCGCTTGCCTCCGCGCGGTCGACTCCCTCGCCGCACGTGTGCTGCCCAAACGGACACGAACGCAGGCAACGCATAGCCAAATCACTTGCGACAGAAGGCCGCGATGTACTTTTATTGTTACCGAGACGAAAGCGATGAATCGTCGAAATTTCAATTGGTTGGTTGGTTGTTAGTGATACCGGGCGCGTTAACAGCGTAGGTCATTAGTCCCGTAAGCGTAGTGCATGTTTTCCTTGGGATATGGCGGTGATTTTCCCCTCGCTAGATGGCGAGATCGGGCGACGACCTACCGTCGGCTAGTGGGGTTTCTCCCTAACCAGGACTCTCCCACCAGCGGGGCACCGCCCCAGCCGGGACACGCCCTAAGCTCCCAACCGGTCTCCCGGAATATGTGGTAGTGTCGTGCATGTTAGTGTAAGTGTATTTGTAAGGGTAGAGGATAGGAGAAGGAAGAGGAAGGACAGATCGCGCGCGATCCGTGGCCCGTTTGTTATGGTACTGCTCCGGCAGTCGCCTGGTTTTGATCGGAGAAACCACGGAACACTACCGATCAGTGCAGCCGGCCGCTAGAATTCTCCTTCATACAGCGACTGAATTCGACCTAGCTGAAAAGCTAGTGTCGAAAATCCTGCCACCGTCAGGACTCGAAGCCAGGACCTCCCGGTTAGAGGTGTTACAGTGACATCAGTTGATGCACTGAACTACCGCTCTGGTTTCAATTGGTAATTACTGTAAAATGTACTGTAAAAATACTGTAAAAATAATACTGTAAATTACTGTAAAAATATACTGTACGACCTTCTTAACTCGTCATTGTTATTTATAAAACACATTTGTAGCTTTGGAGGTCACTTAAATATTTAAAAATAGATTTTGGATTTTCGTTTGAGCTAACTTTCGTAACTATTGCATTGACGGTGATGAAACTACACAAATTCTCGTATACTAATGAGCAATTTTATAAGTTCAGAAATTCAGTATTCTTCACATAATTTCACAAAATAATAAAAAAATTGGTTAGTTTTTAAACCACATTGTTTTCAGTGTTGCATGTTTCTAAAGATAGATTTGAGATAAATCCTATATTCGTATGTAATTCACTTATGAACTTTATTATAAGTTTCATTTTAGATCGTTCCGTTTTACTGTCTGCCTAAGTAATGCCAATTATTTGCACTAGTACAGATACAAAATTGTCACACAGGTTGTCGTGAAGATTTTGCCTTAGGCATTCTATAGTTCTAGAAATTTCACTTTTATTACGTATTTTTATTGTCACATAGTTCAATATCTCACCATTCTTATTTTAATATAATGTTGATCAAAGACCCGAAAATCTCATCAAATTGTAATGAATGATTAAAAATTTTACATTCAAAGATTTCAAAAAGAAATATCAATATTCTAAAATGTATCCTAATCTAAGAATCTATATTCCTTACAAACTTGCCACTTATCAGTTTTCATCATAAAGTGGTATTATGATTAATCACATTGTTACGTTTCTTCAGCGAGGAGGAAGTCCAATAAATGACACACTTGGAGGGAATTTTAATTCGTATAATAAATAAACACACTCTTGAATCTATTTATAGTCTCAAAGCATGCAGAGTGTTTCTTCAGCCAAAAGCAATGAGTTTCTTTACAGTCTTAATCATAATCTATTTTTGTAAGAGGTTGCACCATACTGTCCGCATTTAGCTGTTTTCCAAGGAGGTAATAACTCTTTGCTTAATAACGAGTAATTCGGTGTTTTCGAGAATGAATGCAATTCAGTTTTATGAACTCCAAAAATTTATATTCCCAATGCGTAAACAATCATGTTTTCATAATAATTTCTATATTATTTACTATCTTTATATACATTTCTATATTATCAGCTATTACAAAATTTTGAGCCCATACTTTAAAAAAATATTTGAAAAATAAATTATGTCAGAATACATTGTTTTTATTCATATATTATTTGGGAAAATCTCACTACGAGTCCCAAACTGGCTGGGGGATTTTTTACCTGCTTCTCCATATCCCTGACGTTCGTCGTAGATTTTCTTTGATCATTAGTGGGTGGACATATGGAGATGAAATATTGTCTATCTCCGGATCGTCTCGTTGAAAAAAAGTACAAAATGGAGAAGAAACGACAGAGCACGGTACACTTCCAGTGGTTCGTTGCCCTAGAAACTTGGTAATTAACGCATCAAGTAAATTTAAAATCGATTATTTTAGTTCTTGGTGCAGCCGTTTCTTACATTTACGAATCGATTCCAGTGCCACAAAAATAAAAAAATTCCAAATGTAACGTGAACATCTATTCCGAATGAGAATAGTATTTGCAGATTTCATCTATTTCGGGTGAACCTGCAGGCCGGTTAATCTCCACGATCCTTAAGCTATCCTCCAGAGTTTTTCTCACTCCTCTTACCGCGTGTTTCAAATTTCGTACGTTTTGGGCAATCTGAAATGGATCATTCTGTAAATACGTATCCGCCAGTAGTCTTAAACTCGTATTAGTTATTTATGAAAAACACATATTTATTCCGTGTACGTATATTCATTGAATTTTCTGATCTCGGAATATGAAAATGAAACACTCACTTCATACACAGACATCTCGTATAATTCTGTTGTTTGAAGCTATTTATTCATTTCCTTTCATTCAAGTTCAATAGATTTGTTGGTATATTTGTAAAATCAACATTCAAAATAGCATCGGAAACACAATGTTTACAGCCTAGTAACACGAACGAGTCAAGAACAAACATTTCGAGTAGAGCCTGTTGCTTAATATCGTATTGAGAATCCGTTTGCAATCTCCCACCAGAGGGGTCGGGCCATGCGATCAGGGGGATTGCTGACGGGCCCTCGCTCCTCGAAGTGCTTGATGGGGCCCGCCTCGGGAGCCGGCTTGCAACAACAGCGGCGGGACGCAATCCAGGGACCTGTGCCTTGACAAAGTAGCATCGCACGCACGCGTGGTGTGACATCCCGCCCCTCCCCCGCCTTCACGCATCATCCCTCCCCGCCCCACCTCGTCTCGCTCCGCTCCGCCCCGCACCACTCTCCCAACCCGTCTCCTCGCGTTCCCCCCGCTTTGCCTTACCCCATCCCTCCCCGCCTCACCCCGCCTCGTCCCGTTCTCCTCGCCTTGTCTCGCATCGTCCCTCCTCGCCTCACCTCGTCTCGTTTCGCTCCTCCCCGCCAAACGGAGCCCCGCCCCCCCGAGCTGGGCGTTGAGCAGCGGCCGGCCGGCGACGGCGCCACACTCGCCGCTCATTGTCCGGCCGCACAAAGGGCCGATGGCGCACAAAGCTACCGTCGCGCTGCGTCGCCCCGCGCCGCGCCGCGCCGCGCACGCTAATCGGGGATGAAAGTGTTGCGAACGCCGCCCGCAGAGCCAGGCTTCGCGCCGCCCCACGCCCACGCACGCACACGCGTTCACCCCGGCGCCGGATCGCCACGCACATCCATCTACCACAACCATACTCCCTCTATAATATATAAGCACCGGGAGAGGTGACTCAGTGCATCAACTGATGTCACTGCAGTGCCTCCAACCGGGAGGTCCTAGGTTCCAGTTCTGACGGCGGCAGGTTTTTCGACCCTAGCTTTCCAGCTAGGTCGAATTCAGTCGCTGTCTGGAGGAATTATAGAGGTCGACTGCTCTGATCGGTAGTTTTCCGTGGTTTCTCCGATTAACACCAGGCGAATGCCGGAGTAGTACCCTAACAAACTGGCCATGGACTGTGCGCGATCTTTCCTTCCTCTTCCTTTCCGTTACACACACTATCTCACTATCTTCCTATTCCCGTTACTCACACTCTTACATTAACATGCACTACACTAACACACATGCCGGGAGACCGGCCGGGAGCTTAGAGCTAGTCGCGGATGGGGCGGTTTCCCGCTAGTGAGATATATCTGATTGGACTAAACTCCGCTAGCCGACGGTAGGTCGGCGTCGGATCTCACCATCTAGCGGGGGAAGATCACCGCCACCTCCCGATGAAAAACATGCACTACATGTACAGGAATAAAGATCTCTGTAGTATCTCTAACAACCAACCAACCAATCTACAATATGTGCATTGTTGATTAGGAGACTTTAGAGTTCTAAGCCCGACGCTGGAGATTGGAGACTATATACATAGCTGGGTTAAATTCAAACATTGCTTGGAAAGAATTCTTGCGGCTATCTGTTCTAATGGATAGTTTTACGTGGTTTTTCCGATCGAGACCAAGGGAAAACCGGACCAGTCCCATAATAAACGGAAAATGAACCACGTGCGACCTTTGCTTCATTGTCCTTGTCTCCTCCTCTCCTCTTATCTACTCACTTACAATGGCAATCACGAAACCATCACACGTATTGGAAGATCAGTCGGGAGGCCAGGCCGACGGACTTTACATTCCAGTGGAGGAGAAAACTGCAACCTCGCCTGCTACAACATGCACTACACATACTACGAAAATAATGAGCTAAAGCGTTACCGCGCCCCGAAGTACTAAATATTCCCTAACTCAATCATTAATTCGAAGGAGGCGACCACTGATACTTTTGAATCACTACGTCATGACGCCTTGGGCTCTGAAGGTCAAATATAAGATACAGGTTGAGCAACAGTGAACCCTTATAGAAAATCGCTCTTAGATAATACCTTAGACCGTTAGTGTAAACTTGGCCTAGAACCACGAAAGTAGGTTTAAATAAATATTGCAATAATACAAAACACATTGCTTTAATTTATATGATATATTTATGCTATTTTTAACATTATATTTTCTTTTCTATAAACAAGAAGGAAGTAATTATTATTTAGTTATAAAGAATGTAAAACATATGTGACCCTGTATATTTGCCTTTAATGTCAATATTTCCTCTCGTGCTATTAAACAGAAACAAGCGATATCTCTGACTCGTAAGCAACTGTAATGTATTATTTTGCATATAAGCTCAATGTACGTACTTTTATTTAACTATTATCGTGATTAAATCATCCATTATTGACAAAAAATGTAAAGGCTAAAAATAAGAGTCAATTAGCTAATTCGTAATTCTTTACATATCCAATGTTTATTGCACTTGCGGCGAAGGGATCCTAAAGAGCTAAATTGTCGGAACAAGTAAAAAAAGTCTAAAATTCCAATAAAAATATTGATGTTTTGGTAAATAAATGTCCAATAAAAATATTGTAATTTTAAAGAAAATTGTAAAATATTCACATGTTAGAGCTCTATGTAATAATTAATTCAAGAAGAAAGAAATGTAATTACAGTATTTTACAGAATAAAATCTGAAGTAATCCGGCGTTCTCCTGGTATTTATTGATAACAATCATCCGTTAGACAGGAAAAGGAATGGATTACATCTCTTGCGTAAAATGCACGCCATTTTATTTGCATTTCATATATACAATTGATTCTATGTAATAAGTATATTAAGTTTCATTTAAAATTAAATTTAAGATTAATTTAAGATTATCCAATATAATAATGAGAACAAAGTCTTCTTTTACTTTCAGTCTCTCACAATGTGGTTCTTAAGTAGTAAAAAAGAATTGGTTCACAGGTTTGCGAAATTATCTACTACTCTACTTCCTAAGAAATTCTATCACAGCAACGGTGAGTTCACCTTCCTACAAATCTTCTAATTACCTTTTCAAAGCGAGACATTTATAATCCAGCTCGCAGTATACTTTACATGCAGTACTGCAAACACGAGTAATAAGAACAGAACGCGCAGTGGCATAAAGCCTGCAGTAATGCGGATTCTTTCCCGAGATGAAACCGCAAGAGGAGAGAAGCCCGCGGGAGGGCGCGCTGTGCTCGGGAGGGCGGGGCCGCGGGAGGAGCCAGCGGAGCGGGGGAGGAGGAGGAGGAGGGGGAGGAGTGAGGGAGGCTGCGCGGAGGAGCGGGCGAGCATCCGCCGTCCGGACGAGCCAGATCGATACGACGTTGGGCGCGCCCCGCCCGCGCCCCGCCCGCGCCCACCGTCCCTGCCGCCGCCCGCGCCCCGCCCGCGCCCCGCCCGCGCCCCGCCCGCGCCCCGCCCGCGCCCCGCCCGCGCCCCGCCCGCGCCCCGCCCGCGCCCCGCCCGCGCCCCGCCCGCGCCCCGCCCGCGCCCCTGCTCCTGCCGCCGCCCACACCACCCTCCCGCACACGATGTCAATCCGGCCAAACGACAACTGGCGCCCAGCGTTTCGCTCTTCACCCCCACGTTCAGCTTTACTGCAAAACATCAGAACCACGAGCCATTGTAAGCTAACAGAGTCAACAGTTGAATTGTAGTTCGGACGATGATAGTCGAAAATGCTGCAACTCGGATATTTTTATTCTATGTACATGTCTTTCTTTTCTTTTGATGCTCTCTAAAATGCTTCTAGACATAATATGAAACGTTCTTACTAGAAACGACCAACAGGAACATTTGATTCCCAATCTAAACCGTTTGAAAATATTACGAGGTATATTGCGAAATATTGCGAGGTTTTGCAGTAACCACCTGGAAAATGTATCGAGCCCCTATCCCTCTATTTCCAATTAACAAGCACACAGCTTAAAATTCTAAGTCGTTTTCAAATTAGGCCGATTGTTGTTAGTCCCTGAAACTTTCGTATTGAAAATCGTACCAATCAGGAATTTTTGGCATACGCGATTTACCTGTTTTTGAACATGGAAACCGAGGCACTGTGAGAACTAAGTAAACGGCATATTAATCTCAGCTCGTACAGTCGTTTCCCGCCATATCGGTGAATTTACCTGTAGAATTTAAGAAATGACAACTTCGAGATGGGAACACTCCTTAAACAATAAAATATTAAATAATCCCGGAATCCAAGCAATAAATATTAAATACTAATCTGGGGAGATGAATAAATTAAGTTATTCGTAGTTCTCCTGTATTCATGACTGCTACTGACTTCTTTACCTCTCCATCCTCGTGTTCAGTATTCATCACATTATCTTCCATTCATTCAATATAGACCAGTGACGTTATTTTATCTCATCGTATTTATTTACTCAAAGTGCGTTCCAACAAGGAAAGCGCGACAACCTCGGCGAAGAAATGTTTTGGGTAACCAACACCGGTCGTTATAATGTTACCAAGGAAATAAATTAATAAATAAAGTAAGTAAGCAAGTAAATATTTGCCACAAATAATGATATCGAATAAACTTTTGGGCCGTTTTTTACTTTCTAAACATTTTGTGCCAGTAGCATGTTGGAGAAAATGCCCCGCCCCTGTGCGCTGAATGTATCCCTCACTCCGGAATGTGCGCGGCGCCTATTCTTAGAGCTGAACGAATTTTTCAAGCGTCGGTCTCTTCTCTCGAATCCGCGTCGTGCGTTCCTCCCCTCTCCGCTTGGCGCGCGCACTACAATGCATTTGCGCGCGCCGTAAAAGCGGCGCATCCGCCATGCCAGCCGCAGACAGGGGGCGGGTTAGAGGGCGGCTGCTTAATGTGGGAGGGAGGGTGGCGAGTTGGAGGATGTATGGGCGAGAGGGCGGGCGAAGAGTGGGCGTGCGAGAGAGTGGCCGGGTTGGAGGTCAGACGAGAGGATGGGCGAGAGGTCTGGATGGAATGATAGCGGGCAGGCGAGGGGGAAGGCGAGAGGGCAGGCTAGAGGTCGGGATGGAAAAAGAGCGGACGGGGAAGAGGGCGGGCGAAAGGGCGAGCGAGAGGGTGGGCGAGAGGGCGAGAGGGCGAGAGGGCGGGCGAGAGGGGGCGAGAGGGGGCGAGAGGGCGAGAGGGCGGGCGAGAGGGAACGAGAGGGCGGGCAAGAGGGTGGGCGAGAGGGCGGGCGAGAGGGCGGGCGAGAGGGCGGGCGAGAGGGCGGGCGAGAAGGCGGCGAGAGGGCGGGCGAGAGGGCGGGCGAGAGGGCGGGCGAGAAGCGCGAACGAGAGGGCGGGCGTGAGAGGGCGGTCGAGAGGGCAAGCGAGAGGGCGGGCGAGAGGGCGGGCGAGAGGGCGGGCGAGAGGGGCGGGCGAGAGGGCGGGCGAGAGAGCGGGCGAGAGAGCGGGCGAGAGAGCGGGCGAGAGAGCGGGCGAGAGAGCGGGCGAGAGGGCGGGCGAGAGGGCGGGCGAGAGGGCGGGCGAGAGGGCGGGCGAGAGGGCGGGCGAGAGGGCGGGCGAGAGGGCGGGCGAGAGGGCGCGCGAGAGGGCGGGCGAGAGGGCGGGCGAGTGGGCGGGCGAGAGGGCGGGTGAGAGAGCGGGCGAGAGAGCGGGCGAGAGGGCGGGCGAGAGAGCCAGCGAGAGGGCGAACGAGAAGGCGGGCGAGAGGGTAGGCGAGAGGGCGGGCGAGAGGGCGGGCGAGAGGGCGGGCGAGAGGGTGGGCGAGAGGGCGGGCGAGAGGGCGGGCGAGAGGGCGGGCGAGAGGGCGGGCGAGAGGGCGGGCGAGAGGGCGGGCGAGAGGGCGGGCGGGTGAGCGGGCGAGAAGATGGGTGAGGGGCCGGGCGGTTGAGAGGGCGGTGGGCGAGAGAGAGGTTGGGCGAGAGGCCGGACGGACGGGCGGCCAACTCTGCGCCTATTTTCGCACGGCGCCGTTCTGGCGCCTCCCATTGCCCCACCCGTTTTTCTCCCCCTCCCCCTCCTTCTCGCTTCTCCTCCGCAACCGCCAGCGCCGCACACTCCGTCAACCACTCTCTTACAGCAGAGGCGCGCATTCTTTTCATTTCCTTATATTCGATTGCTGAGGTCATTAACGATGAATAATAATCACAGCGAAGTAAGAATTTCTGGCATTCCATTATCAGCCACTACTTTGTAGTTCCTTGCAAAAATAGAGACTTTGTAACAAAAGCAACACACTGCATTACAAAATAATAGTGCCGGATTCCTTATAATGATTTTCATGGTTGACATAAGCAGTGCTTGACAACAGGGTACAACAAATAGGATTTAAAATTCATTAAGGACGTTGATAACCTGACAGTATTTCAGAAACTTTTCTTGATTATGTGTGTATTACAGGATTGTTTTTTAAATTGTCTCCATTTATACATTCTTGTCTATACTTTAGAAATAATGGATACTTCTTGATTAAACTAGTAATGTTAAATGGAATATTACAATTATCACAATTAGGGTTGTGCATTAGGGATGTGTTGCTTGTTATGAGGTGTAAATAATTCAATTTACTACGACCGGTTCCTATTCTGTTTACGGCTACCTGCTCTTTGCTGCTTAAATATTTGCTGGTTTGCAGTTGATAAAAATTTACGTTTGTATGAAAGTTCTGAAGGAAAAGATTTTAAAGTTTATCGGATGACGTTCCACTTATTTTACATTGTCAAAGTTGTTATATAATTCCTTAATTTAATATTATAAAAATCCCAAATTTATTAACTAAATAGATCGTTAAAATATTTTACATCAAAACAGATATACGAATTTCACTGACGCCCTATACAACAACGACGTTTCGGCAAATCTTTTTATAGTCATCCTCAGGTGCTTGGACATATAAAAATTTATAAAAAGAAAAAAATGTTTGCACTTGAACCAATTGATATACAAACTTGTTGAAATTGACATTGACTTTGAAATTGAAATTATTTACATACAACAACTAAAATGATGAACATTTATTATTTTATTATATTAAAAATACAATATTAAGTTCATATGAATATATTTACGAATATAAGTATTTAGTTGTATGAGGTAATATTTTATTATTGTTTTCACTACTTGCAGAATTGTACCATTATCTGGTATTACGTGGCATGGCTGAGAAGTTTTAAGTAGTTACCACATCCTACGATCTAATCTTTAAAATGATGGTATTCACATCACATGGACATCTCATCATATGGAAAGTCATGGAAAAGAGACCATACAGCTGATGGGGAAAATCCTGATGGGAGAAAGTCTGGAGTCAGAGGACGAGTGAATAATTATCTATGAAACTCTTTTTAAACTTCTTTTTTTCAGTCGTGGACGTGATGTAGTTTGCTATTGTTCATCGCCTTTCAATTTCCAAAGGTAAGTGCGTGATAAAAGATATGACAAACGTTAGCAGTTCACGCAGCTCACTCTGAGTTAAATCAATTTTTTTAAAATTACGTCTGCTTGAAATTTTACTACTTATCCTCTGTACCAGGGCCGTCAGACGGAGCACGTGCGTGCGCGGAGCACGCCTGCGCTCAGCAAGGGCACGCAGAGCCCGCGGCGAAGCGAAGTCCGCGCTCCCATTACACAGGGATGCGCAGTAGGCGGTCATGGCGGGACGCAAGAAGACGTATAAAGAGTTTCAGTCCGAGTGGGCTCTCGATTTCTGGCTCAGTGAGCACGGAGGTGATGCACTTTGTTTAATATGCAGAAATGATTTAATAACAGAAAAGAATAGTGATAAAAAGCATTACGAAATCTTGGAAGGAGACTACAAAACTTTTGTCGGAGATGATCAGTAAATATGTGGTGACACTTCTAAAGTGTACACTTCGTTATTTAAATTTTGGCCTCAGTTTAGGTTATAACAAATCCAGAATTAGTGTTACGTTTTGTGTTTTTATCCCTTATATTATCACCCGAAAGATATGCACAACATATCTCTCTAAATGTTCATTTCCAAAAATGTCAATGTTTTTCTGGAATTGTTATATAAAACCCATCTTGATATAGTATATAATTTGGTTTATATTTATTTCCTTAAAAATATTCATTTGAATTATTTGTAATTACTGTTAATTGCTCTCATAAACTGCATGCTCTAAGAAGAAAAGTGCATTAATGTTTCCTTGGTGCAGCAACTGCAGTTTCATTTTAGATGTTAACTTCCCTTAAAAGTTTGTAAACTTGGGGTTGGGTTGTTATATCATAACGGGTTGGTATATCATAAACGACGCTATATGATATATCCACCTGTGTGTTTCGCCCAACTCGCCGCATTCGCACGAAGTTTTCTCACCCTTTCTTCCCGCCTGTGACACGAGTGACTTCGGTGAGCCGATATCGCCACGTGCCCCGAAAGGATGCGAAGGCGGTTCGCGTGTTCGTTCATCGGACGGCCCTGCTCTATAAGGAGAGGAGCAATGTGGATATGGCCGGATGAAAGTATTGCTCGCTCACTGAATCCACCGAGAGCGGGAGCTCAGTGTATCAAATGATGTCACTTCAGCGCCTCTGACCGGGAGGTCTTAGCTTCGAGTCCCGACAGCGGCAGGAGTTTCGACACTAGCTTTTCAGCTTGGTCGAATTCAGTCTCTGTATGGAGGAGAATTCTAGCGGCCGGCTGCTCTGATCGTTAGTTTTCCGTGGTTTCTCCGATCAACACCAAGCGAATACCGGAGCAGTACCCTACCAAACAGGCCACGGACCGTGCGCGATCTTTCCTTCCTCTTCCTTGTTCTATCCTCTCCCCTTACACAAACACACACACACACACAATTACACTAACATGTACTACACTACCACATTTCCGGGAGACCGGTCGAGAACTTAGAGCTTGCCCCGGCTGGGGCGGTGCCCCGTCGGTGGGAGAGTGCTGGTTAGGGGGAAACCCCGCTAGTCGACGGTAGGTCGGCGTCGGATCTCGCCATCCAGCGGGGGAAGACCACCGCCATCTCCCGAGGAAAAGCATGCACTACACTAACGGGACTAATGACCAAAGCAGTTGACGCGCCCGGAATCACTAAACAACCAACAATCCGTCCTTGCCCGAGCCAGCCCCTGCAGACGCCAGCGTATGCAACCCGCGCACCAGGTGCTCTGCCTCGTGCGTGGCGTGGCGTCGCGTCGGTGGGGCCAGGCGCGCGGCGGGGCCGGGCCGGGCCGGGCCGGGCCGGGCCGGGCCGGGCCGGGCCGGGCCGGGCCGGGCCGGGCCGGGCCGGGCCGGGCCGGGCCGGGCCGGGCCGGGCCGGACCGGGAGGCCGACCGCTCCGTGACCCTACGCCGGCCGTGCGCGTCGCGTTCCGCCTTCATTAGGCCCCGCCGGAGGCGCATGCGCATGCGCAGTCGGGCGCCCCGCCGTCACGTGCTGCGCCGCGCCGCGTCAGCGGACGCGCCGGGAGGTTTATGGGCGCAACGCAGGGCCCGTTAAGCACATCAATGGGCCCCGGCCACACAGCCCTGGCCTTGCCCGCCCACGGGGAGGGGAGCTCGTTATTTCAAGCAAATACTTCCCCCTTCAACGTATCTTTAGAGAGTCGCTAGTAAAAGCGGTTACTTTGGGGCATGCACAGCGTGCTTAAAGTCCAATTTTTAGCACTAGGACTTAAAGTAAGACGATGCTCAAACGTTCAGATACAACTGTGCGTGCGTGCAACAAAGAACACAAAATACTTTCGTTTCACCAGCTACAACTGATATTAATATAATATGACCCGAATGAAGTGATTTGTAAACTCCAGGTATCTCTTCCTTCCCCGCCCCTGAGCTGAATCATCTGACCGAGACAATCGCTAACTCCCGACTTGTGTTGTAGTGTATATAAGTGAAATAGTGTGTGTTTGGAGGATTGGATGGGAAGTTCGCGCTTGAATGTTTGTTCCGTCCATGGTCCATGTTCTGTTCCGTCATTATCTTGGTACTGGTCAGGAAAATCACGCAAAATTAGATTAGAGCAGCCGGTCGTCAGAATTCTCCTCCGGACAATGCGACCCAACCGTGTAGCTAGTGTTGCAAATCCGCTTCCTTTGGGACTCAACCTCAGCACTTCCGGATCAGCGGCGCTGTGGAGGCAAAGTTTAAATCTCCTCGCTCGGTTACGGCGGATACAAATCAATTCTAATACACTGGAGTCTCAACTCAACGAATTTAATGACTCTTGATATTAAAATTCTGGCTTCCTCAAAATAAATGTACTACCTACATCCTTAATATTGCCTTTACAATTACCGTTGTAGTATAACGTATATTTATAGTACGTTTCTTGGAAACTAGATGGATTGACCCGCCAAATCTTTGACACCCCGACTCCTAAGAATAGAAAACAATGCTAGTCAAAAACGAACACCGAAAATAAATTTCAAAAGTGAAACTATCAACTTCTCATTATGTTGCACAAGATGCCGTTGCATGTTAATAACGGTTATACACTCTATATCAAGAATAATATTAACGGTAAACTCATTTTTCAGGTCTTTGAAACGATTGTTGTTGTTGATGAACTCAGTAACAATGCGATACTCTAATCGGTTAAAAAAATTATATCCCAAAGACTAATGTCGAATTCTGGAGGAGAATTCTAGCGGCCGGCTGCTCTGATCGGTAGTTTTCCGTGGTTTCTCCGATCAACCCCGGGCGAATGCCGGAGCAGTACCCTACCAAACGGGCCACGAACCGCGCGCGATCTGTCCTTCCTCTTCCTTGTCCTATCCTCTCCCATTACACACACTCTTACACTAATATACACTACATTACCACATATTCCTGGAGACCGGTCGGGAGCTTAGAGCTTGTCCCGGATGGGGCGGTGCTCTGCTGGTGGGAGAGTCCTGGTTAGGGGGAAACCCCACTAGCCGACGGTAGGTAGGTGCCGGATCTCGCCATCCAGCGGGGGAAGATCACCGCCATCGCCCGCGAAAAAACATGCACTACACTAACGGGACTAATGACCAAAGCAGTTGACGCGCCCGGAAACACGAAAATATCAATCAATACATACTATTTCCTTTTTTTTTTGTAATACACTACCAAAAGATACTATGCTTTATTGAAATAATTATTCCTTTAAGATGGTTCTGATGTGACTCGACAATCTGGTAGTATTAGTCAATAAGTAATAAAAATAAAAGCCTATCTTTCTTGTTATTTCTATTCTTCCTACAGTGATTACTTCCAGTTATCAATTTTGGAAGTGGTTTCTTTGAATTACAATATTTTCGTTCTTTAGAGAAAAACAATAGTTAAATTCCAGTCATGCTAAATTCCTGTTCCTCATACTATTTTCCTACATTTAAGGAATTTTCCTTTTACTTATAAATATTAACGAGTAGTTTTTGCGTTAGTTTGTGTCTAAAATCAGCAAATTTAAAAATTACAGTAATTTTTTGCAAACTGTCTCTATTTTTCGATAAAGTACATACTTCATGAATCTATAGACCAAAAATCTCTGGATAATATGGCAAAATGATATTTTGATGTAACTTTCTCATATTTAAAAATGTACGCAAATATATGTTCACGTAGTACTACATTTCAGTCGTTACAAATAATGCGACGAAAGTACGTGCTGTTGTAGCATCACAAAGTTTTTAAATCTGCTTATACTATTCTCACTTTCATAACTTTGCACACGTTTTACTGTATATCATTTTTTCTTTGGTTATTTCAGGTCGCATCTACATCTAGGTCATTAGCGACCACTAAGTTAACGATATGGTAACTATGAAGATGAAACGAAATGGTGAAGATAAGGGGTGAAAGGACGAACGCAAATACAACCATGCCCGAGGCGGGACTTGAACCCGCGACCCTTCGGACCGAGATCACTACGACACCACTGCCTTAGTGATCCCGGCCACCGGATCGGCGTGTGTAGCGCTCCCCTTCCACAACGTCTTTCTTTTCGTTCTGCATCAATTGCATGACAAGACAGCCTCCCCTCTCCCCGCGCCATCCTTCCCCCTCCTCCCGTCGCCGGCGCCGCGCGCGCCAGGTTGGCGCATCTCCCCCGGCGCTCGCCCCGCCCCCGAAACAGACAGGACGCGCGGCGCGGCGCGTCCTCGGCGCAGGGCGCATGCGCGCGCGCACGCGCACCCGCCCCGCCGCCCCCGCCGCCGCCGCCGGCGGACACTCGGCGGCTCATCCGCGCGCATCCGCGCGCATCCCCGACGCGTCCCGCGCGCCCGCGCGCATGCGCAGCCGCCCCCGCCCCCGCCCCGACCGCCCGCGCCGGCGCGCCGCCCCCCGCAGCGCACGCCCACGCCCCGCCCACACGCCGCACCATCAACGATGATAATAGTAATAATAATAATAATAATAATAATAATAATAATAGTAATAATAATAATAATAAAGTACTTAAAGAATGTGCAGAAAAAGTAGACTTACAAATCTGTTTCGAGAAAACTGAACTCTTTTGTTCAAAAACAGAAATTACGAGCTTGAAATCAAAATATGGTAAAGTAAATAGGGTCCCATATTTCAAATACCTGGGAGAATTCTTTGAACCGGCAGGCCTTGAAAAAATCTCACAGCAACATCACCTCCAAAAAGTCAAAAAAGGATTGGGGTTAGTGCAAAATATCTACAACAAAAAATGCATGTTAAGAGGGACAAAAATTCAGCACTACAACAGTCTTAAAACCAACAATCCTCTACGCAAGTGAAACACTGAACCTTGTCCGGAACTTTCTAAATTCAGATTCTTAAAAAAATAGCAAATAACACACTTGACGAAAAGCCTGTTGTTATTTGAGAACCAGGTCTTCCTATGAATGGGCAATGTGTAAACATAAACAATAATAATAATAATAATAATAATAATAATAATAATAATAACAATTAGAAGCAGAGTCCGCCCTTTCGAAGGTGAATATGCAAATATTACCAAATAGATACTCGTAGGTCCGTAATTTACGAGTAAAATACAGGCTCACACCACTTGTTCTGACTTTCCGTATCACCCAGTTTACCATACATTCCGCTTTATGTACTAACAGCCAGACCCTGATTTTGAACATGGACCACTTTTATTTATTGATAGTTCAAATTAAAATAATCCATTGTGATACTTCTAAAGGTTAGAAAATACAGTGTTTCACTACTTCATAAGATTGTTTAATTCGTACGAGTCTGACGTTTTCAAATTCTTGATCGTTATTTCGTCTTTTCTCCTTCAAAAATATATTCGTGCCGACTCCCACGCCGACTCATTAATGCAATCTGTAAACTTCAATGGAAGTGACAGTCCATATCTCTAATATGGGAACGGAAATAGATTACCTAACAAATATATCTAAAATTTGCGGCAACAAAGCTTGTTCCAAGTACCCGTATCACTAACTTCTCCATGGTTCGAGCGTGAGTTTTAATCATTTCAAAACTGTGTTTTATTTATGTGTAAGTGTTTCTTGCAAATTCTGGATAATTGTTTCGTCTTAGTAAAGGACGTAGTAGTATTTTCTCCCGCAAGCATTCATCCACGCCGATCACCGGGCCAGTATCTTGTCTGTCACCGGCGGTCGCCCAATAACGAATGGTCGATGCCTTCTCTCCCACGCAATGATAAAGCTCACTGGCGACTACATCATGAAAAACAGTGTTCATTTCTTATGAAGGAAAGAGAGCCCTTCTTTAAGGAAACAAAGGGATGGTGGGAAGGTGGCTGACTTTCCTTGAGTTAGTATTTCTCCTCTCCTGTCATTTAGTCCAACGTAGATGCAACGTCACTTCATAATCATTAATATATTTAAATGAGAGTGAAGACTTGGAAATGTTTTCATGTTTTAATTACTGTATCGCAGATTTTATTAAATCGTCTATAACAAGCAGAGTTTAGAAATGTAAACTCATTGGCTAGCTGCCATTTTTAAATTTTTTTAATTTATATTATTTCTTATAATTAATTTTTTGATATATTTTAGACGTCGAAGATTGCTTCATGCCGACATGAAGACTGTATCAGAAAGGTTTTGTTTATGTCAGATATATTCATAAAGCGAGATTGTTCTCAAACGAAATATAAGGAACTTGGAGTTCATGTATTAGAGCAGCATGATCTATCACATATCGAATTTCCCATTCAAAATTTTTACGGTATCTCTTTCCGGTATGTCATCGACTTGGTGAATGGGGTCATTTACGTAGAGGGTAATGCAATATGTGTGTGTATATTATATATATTTATTTATATATATACCTATATGTATATATATATATATATATATATATATATGTGTGTGTGTGTGTGTGTGTGTGTGTGTGTATAATCTATTTAAACATAAAATTTCACTACAAATTGCATTGTTATCAATGAAAAAATAGTATGTTACTGTCATCCACAAACCTTATAAGCCTTAAATGCTTCAATAATGTATAAGTAAGTTTGCCGTAAACGCGTTCCATGCCGTGAAACATTAGGCTCGTGGAGCTCTCCGCCTCCAGAACAGGAGCCATCGGTTCTCGAAGCCCGAGGCGCAGCGGGGAGAGGGCGAAGTCGGCGGCGGAGGGACACGGAGCAGAGCCTCAAAATACACATGACGAGTGGCTTTGGCTGATAGCCAAAGCGGGTGCGAACTCAAGACCTGGCGCTCGGAAACAGTGCGAGCGCTTCCAAAATAACTGCTAGTGCATCTTCTGCTGACCCATGAAATGGCGTCCTTTCGTAAACGACGTCGAATGGTGGTCCGTGAAGCATTTAAACATATCACTCAGAGAGAATATGATGAATATTACGAATTAAGTATTACATATTGGTTCTAAATCTTGGTTTTTGAATAAAATAATAATGTGATATTTTTTTCACAAAACTTCGTATTCTCATAGAAATGTTTGCAATCTCTGCTTTGAGAGCGTTGGTCAAGGCTATTCTCAAAACATTTCAAAATAGTGAATTCATTCACTATTCATTCACTAAAGTATTTTATTGTGTCGGTAATATCTAAACGAATTTTGTCTTTATTTGTTATGTCACATTAATAGCTAGGTAACTAGTGATTAAATGAGTGCAGTATTTTACATTAATAATGTTAAGGTTTTTACAATATTTCAATTCTGTGGTTTCGGATACAAAAAACAAGTTGTACATTAACGTTAAAAAAACATCAATGAGAAATGTTTTTACAGAAAGGAGCCAGAGAATACATTATTTTAATATGGTTAAATATTGTCAAAACACTTATTTTGATACAAAAATTGTATTAATTAATTTGCTATTTATCGTCGGTTAGATTAGAATTTTAAACAATTGTTTCAAAATATTGGGGTCTGATTGTACTGAGGACATTCCGGCGGAAGTGGTTGATGTTCTGAGGGCAATTTCAAGAGATAGATAAGGGGTTAGGTTTTTTCTCCAGCACATGGCTGAGATAAAATTAGGTATACCCTGATCTAAGTCATAAATACTTTACTTGTTCATGACGTGAGGAGTTTACATCCATTAGAGGGCAAACAATTCGTCGATTTTATCTTCAGTGTTGCTTGCTTTGAGATTATTCCATTGATTTGACCATGTCTTCTTCATGGCTCTGCCGGTAAACTCTAGGTAGTCCTCAATTGCGTAAGGCTTTTTGTTAATAACCTTCTCTTCAAAGTCAATAAGCAACATATGGACGGTTGATTTGCTAATCGGGATTCTTGCTTCTGTTTTGATTGCAATATGGATCACCGTAGGTTGTATAAACATGTCGGTTGCGTCTTTGAAGATTTCAAGTAATTTAATGCAGGTAATGCTATATGATAACTGGATGAAACTTTAATGACATTCGGTAAATATGCTGATAAAATAATAGAATTTTTAGTTGGGTTGATAAAGAAAGTTCTTCCCAAACATGTTCAAATTTCATCTCCATATAAAAGAGTGATTATGTCTCATGAGAGGCTAACTCAAGCTGAATACTGGCTTCAGCTTGAGCTAATTAGGATGTTTTTCTGACCCGTTTTAGGGTAAGAGTATACTCGTTTAGATTGTAAATAGTTTTGAAAGACCAATTGATGAATTATATAATGAAATATGCGGTTTTTATTATTTAATATGCACGAGAGATACCGACCCTTTCCTATCCAATGCTCATGATTCCCAGTCCGATGTTCACTATGAACAAATATGTTCCAATGTGTTGCTTTTTACGTCCGCATGAGTTTATCCCTCTTGTTCAATGGTAGAAAAGTAGTTGTAAATGCAGGTAAATAAGAATTATTTAGATAAGCGTATCAAAAATGTATATAAACCATTCTCTATTCGACCCAAAGACGTGTGAGTTTGTCCTAACCACTTAAGCAAGGAGTCATGAATATTCATCGAATACTACCAATGATATGTTGATGAACAAAAACACGTAGTGGATGACTGATCGAATGTCTCCATCCTCCATCCGAAGCACCCGGCTGAGATGGCTCACAGCAATTGTTGCCGCTGCAGCGTCCATGGGAGGGAGATCCTAGGGTTAGATTTCTGATAGCTGTGTTCAAGTCAGCCACTGTCAGGAAGAGAACTCTTGCGAGCAGCTACCATGATCGGCAGGCCTGACTTCCGACGTTTCATCGATCAATATAAGGCGAATGCGAGAGCATCACCTTAACAAATCTTAACAAACCGCGCACGATCTATCATCAATCTTAACCCTCCCCTCTACTTACACTCTCTTGCTCTTGCATTCACTGCACTGCCGTGCAAGCATCGGGAGCTTAGACTGACCATTACTTAGACAACTATCCAGCTGTTGCCTACAGGACAATTCTAGCTTCTGGCATCTCTGATCAGTAGTTTACTGTGGTTACTACGAACAACTCCAGGTGAATGCCGGCGCAGTACTCTGACAAACGGGTCAAGATCCACGTGCGATCTTTTCTTTCCTCGGCCGTTCGTCTCGGTTGGAGCGGGTAGGAACCCCCTCCCCCCAGCCAACGAGAAAGTCCACGGAGGATCTCACAAAAACACCGCCTCCTCCTGCGATAAAACATGCACTTCCTTCACGGGACTAACGACCTCTTAACAGTTGACGCTCTTGGAAGCACGAAACAATCAACGAGAGAGGTGGCTCAGTGCATAAAGTGACCGGGTGGCCCTAGAGTCCCGGCAGTGGTAAGATTTTCGACACTAGCTTGTCAACTAGGTCGAATTCAGTCGCTGTCTGGAGGAGAATTCTAGAGGCCGGCTGCTCTGATCGGCAGTTTAACGTGGTTTCTCCGATCAACACCATGCGACTGCCGGAGTACTACTCTAACAAACGGGCCACGGAGATCGCGCCGCGGGCGATCTACTCTTCCTCTTTCTTGTCCTATCCCCTCCCACTACATACACTTACACTAAAATGCATTACACTACCACACATTCCGGGAGACGGATTGGGAGCTTAGAACCTGTCCTGGCTGGGGCGGTGCCCCGCTGGTGGAAGATACTTGGTGGAGGGAAACCCCGCTAGCCGACGGTAGGTCGGCGCCGGATCTCGCCATCCAGCGGGGGAAGATCACTGCCCTATGAAAGAGCATGCACTACACTTACGGGACTAATAGCCTCCTTCGTTGGCGTGCCCGGAATCGCCAACCAGCGAAATAACCACTCACCCAATGAATGCCGCGGGGGCGCGTGGCGCGCCGGCCGCCGCGTGACCTTTCGCGTCTTCCTTGCGCAAGTGGCCGCGCGCGCCTTATGGCCGCCCTATTAAACGTATCGCCGCGCCGCGCCGCGCCCGTTATCTGCGCGTGACGGGGAAGACGTGAGCCGAGGAGCGCGGCCCGCCGGACAGTCGGCCGCGTATTCGCCGGGCATTTACGGTGTGATTTTTCTTCATAAAGTGCGCATTGGAGTTAAGACACGGAAAGACGATTCTGCGGCTGGCTTCTCTTATGGTCAGAGGTAAAAGCATCGTTCTGATGCGTCCAATGAATTTGATATGGATAGGGGTGCTGATAAGGTTTTTGGGGAAATGTGCGATTAGGAAATGACCCATTCCTTAGTCAAACATACATATATTATGTTGATATATATATATATATATATATATATATATATATATATATATATATATATATATATATATATGATACAACATAATATATTGCACTTTAAGCTTGTCCATGTTCAATGTCACCGCGAAGTTCTATGATCCAGTTGTGAAACAGTGAGATACAAATTAATGTTAAACGAATAAACTAAATTCTAATGTTCAATGATCTAGAGCGAATGAAACGGGTCAAAAGCGCGGGCAGGACTTTACTTAGCAGACCATTTAAAATCGGAAAGCGGCGTTTTAAATCGTGATTCATGAAAAATTCTTATTGCAAAATCATCTAGAGAGATGACATCAATAAATTAAAAATCTCAAATTTTTTTGAAAGATTTTCACTAAATTTAACTATTTTGCATTGCTCTTAAGAAATCAGAATGTAATTTGAAAAAAAATATTGTTATGAACATCAATTTTTTGAGAACAAAGAACGATATGGAATGGAAGGGGAAAAGGGTTTGCAAATGTTCAAATAGTTATACTACGCCTTATGCAAGACATTTATTTAAAAAATCATGCTTTCACATTTAAAAAATATTTGAAATTAACATGAAAATTTTAAAAACATAAAACTTCTGCACTTCTCAGCGATCGAGTGATATTCAATGTAATTCATTTAGAGTTGTCAGTGTGTTTTATGCCAAAAACATTATAACAATTACGTTTCTCATTATGGTAAATAACACGGTTTTCGGGCATTAATTATCGCAAAAGAAGAAAATAATATTGGTTCCTATTAAAAGACTATATTCCTTGACAACATTTAATTAAATAGAAATTTCCTTTTACATGCAATGTGAGTCATTTCAAGTAAAAAATACGTTAACACGTTCTTCATAATATTATTATTAGATAATTCCTTTGTCGTTTTGCTCTCAGAATTATAGAACTCCACCGGTATTTTTGTACGTTTTTTTCAATTTCGTCGCAGCTGTACATCAACGGAATTGTACGGGCATTTCTAAGACTCGAAGCATTGTTACCGACTCGGGAGGTCATTAACATCATTTTTAAACCGCGACTACACTGCAATTCAGAGTGTCGACTGGCGGGCTAAGGTTGTAAAGGCCTAAAATTGGGCACAATAACAGGGCTGCGCGTAATATAGAGCTGTCATTATTTGCACCCCAATTTCATCAATTCTCATAGATTTGTTTTTCTTAGTTTTTATCCAAAAAAATATATTTTTTATTCGTCAAAACTTAGATCTATCTTCAGATCACTCACTCCAAGCACGACCTTCTAAACGCTATAAAAGAAGACAAATGTCAAAAACTGCTGTGCTGAAACAAAGTGTCATTGAAAACAAATAAATGTCATTGGAAACATCTATTAATTTAACTGAGGTAAATATGGCGGTGAATATTTTTACCACCTTCAATGACACAATCTGTATATTAAATATGAGTAATGAAGTGTTTCGTTTAGCAAATTAAATAAACTCGTTAATTTCACGAAAAATCGTTCGTTCGAAAAATAAGTCCCTACCTTTGTTCATTTTCTTGAACATTCCACTAGTGCAATTATACCCTTCTTTATTTACTAGTTTGGTTAATTATTGTAATATAAAACCATGCATAAGTAATGCAATATGAATAAGGAAAATACAAAGCAAAACTATCAGTTACAGTATTATGACATTACAGAAGATAGAACATTCTTAAAGATTTACGAAGAACCATAGTAACGAAGTAAGTAAAACCGGAAATAATATTTGTATGAGACGTGAAAATGGTATGCTGAGTGTAAAATTTACTGTCTAAATCTGACCCATAAGTTGACGGGAAACGTTATCACTATATCCAAAAAATACCAAGAGAACAAATTACGTGTAGCGAATTTACTAACTAATATAATGTACTATATTACGTTCTTATTTCAAGAACTAATTAAGCTTTATTTTACTTCCATCCAAAATTAATTTTCTCGTCAGTTTTCTTCTCTGAAGTCCACGTTTGAAGATAAATTTCGTTAGTACAACGTGAAGGATATACATTATATGAATGGGCAATTATTCGTCTTTAAATTAATACTTATATATCACAACCCCTTCCAAATTTCATATTAACACGAATTATATTTGGAAAACAAACGTTATTTTAAGCATTGTCTTTGTCCAAATAATACTCGTTCCTTCTAATTTATTTTTTCTTTCTTAATAGTTAAAAAAGTTCTTCCTTAAATATTTAACCGAGAAAATAAATAGCATTTAATTAACTTAGGTCTCGGGAAGAACTGGGTAAATACCATTAAGCGCTACTCCCTGCTGCATCTACAAAATTTCTCTCACGTGAACTGTTGACACAAAACTGAAATTAAAATATTATTTACAGTTGCATTCATTCCACTTATAATTAGAGACCTGTTTTCTTTACGTAAGAAACCAAATATTGTGTTTCATTACAAGATGGCAAATGAGAAGAATCTTTTATATTTATTTTTCATACAGGTATCAACGTGCGTGATACATGAACGCCCAGCAGGCTCTATCCTTTTGCCAAACAAAAAGCCGACCCTTCGTAACACAAAAGGCAAAATGTGTAAAAATGGTAAATATTTTTTATTCCTCTCTTAGCAAAGTTGTTTAAATGTTTTCTGTAAACATTTAATTTGCAATAGGAGGCTTAAACTATTATATCATGTTGTACTCGAAATACTTATTCAATTAGCCACATTTATTCAACTATCTCCAGTAAGTTTCACATGTAGGAAAAACTATCAATTTGAATAAATGCATGAAGTAGCTACCGGTAAATGGTATCTTTTTATTTTCTCAAAACACTTTGTTAAAATATAATACATTTTATATTGGTAAAAAAATATCAAAATTTCCAAATTTCATTTCAGTAATTTCGAATAATTATTAGTTTGTAATAACATGCATTTTTAGTTTTAAAATTTGTATCACTGATTTGTCTATTAATCTTAAATGTTATCCTTGGCATGTAATGACATTTACAGATCGATGACCTTTTTATAGTGATTTACGTAACTCGGAATTACTAAATGCTAATTAATCAAGCGCGGAAGTTCGAACAGGACAATGAGAGTACAGGGAGAAGAAACGTCACTGACAAAGGAAACAAAAGTAGTGAGAGATCATAACTCTACAAACAAGCGGGCGATGTCTACTGCCTGTTAATTCACGAGGTCGATAAAACAGGAATACTCTTTTATTGCGTAATTAACAAAAGAGTACTTCGGAAGAATGATTACTCATACGGCGGTACTTGAATGCGATTGGTTTCTATTCATCAGCAATTAACCATACAGTAAGGAGAAGATTGGCATTTGATTGAATGAAATCATGAAAATTCGAGAAAAATAGTACAACTGCAGATATTTAGTTCCTTGTATGGGATGTCTCCCAGACGCAAACATTTTGCAATACGATTTCTTACAATAGGAGTATAGAATACATTCCTAAGATTTATATTATAGAATATAGTATACTCCTAATATAGATTATAGAAATACAAATATTAGGAATATAGAAATTTAGGTATGGCTGAAATTATATTCATAATAGTGCAAGAAAATGTTGAAAGATTTAATTTCCATATTTCAAATATTTTGGTTTCTGTTATAGACAATTTTTTAAAATTGTGATGCCATTACTAGAGTAAGAGACCGGAAAAGACAAAATTCTAAACATAGAAGAGTTCATTCAATGACTTTCAATTATGATGACAATTATATTTCATCCATTATATTGTGGTTTAAATTAAAATAACATAACTATTAATCACACGTACTACCTGTGGACATTGACAAGAAGTAAAGATCTTAAGGTGAACCATATGTATGCACCGTTTGGAAATGCCTGTCAGGTCGAATTGTTTCGGTAAACTTTGACGGCAAAGCTAGTAAACGTATAATAACTTTGCACATATCTCGAGGTAGCCGACCTGACTTGGGGGCTCGGCGTCCACTATACATTGCACACTCAAAGCTATGGGTTTGAATCCCGCGTAAAACATGAATGGTTTTAGTGGTATTGTGACACGGTGTACAAATGTCTCAGAATAAATGTTACAAACTTTTGGGGGAAGTATAGATGTCGAAAATTAAGATATCTTCGACGCCTTCATTTTCAACGTCTTCATTTTTTGCCAATAAAGGAAATTTCATATAACGCCTTAAATGTTATATGAATATTTATTATTTATGTAAGTACGTTTTTTGAACCGTGAATCCTAAGAACGAGCCGATACTGTAGCAGTGTGTAATTCGTTACATTATATGTTATTGTAATATTGTGTAATATTCATTATTATATTACTCTTAATTTAAAGGTATACAAAAGTCCCGTTGGCCGTGGTAGAGCCGTCAGTGGACGCGAACAAAGGCAGCCCGGCCAGCAGAGAGCGACTGCCGTGAGTACCCGCATCCCAAGGAGGGCAATGCGACGTCGGAGCCCCAGCGCCAGGAGAAAAACGAGCAACGCGCGGGGGCGGCGGGGGCGGAGGGGGCGGAGGGGGCGGAGGGGGCGGCGGGGGCGGCGGGGGCGGCGGGGGCGGCGGGGGCGGCGGGGGCGGCGGGGGCGGTGGGGGCGGCGGGGGCGGGGGCGGAGGGGGCGGAGGGGGCGGAGGGGGCGGAGGGGGCGGAGGGGGCGGAGGGGGCGGAGGGGGCGGAGGGGGAGGGGGCGGAGGGGGCGGGGGGGGGGGGGGGGGGGGGGGGGATGCAACCTTCTTCGCCTCCGTTCACCGCCCAATGCGCGGCCAGCCGCGCTTCGCTGCGGGCCGTGGGGCGGCCCCAAATTGGCCCTCGGCTGCACAATGCACGCGCCTCGACCGGCTGAGGCTCCGGGCATCTACTGATGATACTGCAGTGCCTCTGACCGAGTGGTTCTAGGGTTCGAGTTCCTGTGGCAAGATTTTCGACAAAGGCTCGAGAGCTAAGACAAATGCATTCGCTGTCTGGAGGAGAATTCTAGTGTCTAGCTTCTCTGATCGGTAGTTTCTCTCATCAAAATCAGGCGAATACCCTTTATACGTGCAGCGCGCGGCCTTTCCTTCTTCTTTCTTGCCGTATCCTCGCCTTATACGCACTACACAACCACACATGCCGGGAGACCAATCGGGAGCTTAGAGCTTGATCCGGCTGGGTCGGTGTTCTGTTGGTTGGGAGATACCTGGATGAGGACAATCACGCAAGCCGACAAGTAAGTCGGCGCCAGATCTCCCCGTCCAGCAGGAGAAGAACGCAGTCACCTCCTATGATAAAACATTCACTACACTTACAAGATGAACAGCAGTTAACGCGCCTAGAACATGAAATAATATGTCACGGGTACGTAAACAAGGCCAATAGATTGTATACTGTGCATTCTCTCGCGCGGAATGTTCCCAAGCGCGTCGTGCGACAAATAAATCAACTGCGAGCGCTTCAGGCTGCGGTGCGCGAATTTTTCCCAGTTGCCCGCTCGGCCAATGCAAGACCTCTGTGAAAGAGGAAGACGAAGGTCAGTCGAGTTGGAATCATTTTCTGTTTTTTGATACCCAAGAATATTTTGTTGTTTTTTATTATTAGCTTCCAGTACTTATATATTTTTTATTAACTCATTCATACATTATTTATGTATTATGTATCATTATTTATGTATCATTTATTAACTCATACAAAAGATTTAACAAATAACATTGTTAAATTTTTTCTGACGCAGAATATTGAAGAGAAACTTTCGTTCTGGATGGAAATCGCGGTTTGAGTTATGAAAACTACGTAAAGTACTCGCCACTACTTCCGCTTGTCTCTAAAAATTAAAGAAAACATAAACAAATATACACCGCATTACGATTCAAACCATTAAAAATTCAATGAGTTTTAAAAACTTTTCGCCTCTTCATATTTATCCTTTTTCAGACAGTACATTCATCATCTGAATTCCTTTTTAACTTTCCTGAGAGAAAGTTGCACACGTGTGTCTACACATACTTCACTCCATTCACACGATGTTCTTTCCAAGGCGGATGTGCTAAGAATTTACGTCGACCATTTGGGATAAATGCAAAGAGCGGAAATTGTAACTTTTAAAACTACATCTCAAATGTATTGAATATTTTTTACACTTTGGAGTGTTTCATATCTGGAAAATCGATCCAAACATGCGTGCAATCGATCCGGTAGACCGCCATTGAAGTTTCATTACGTTTGTCTTGTTTTCAGTTGTGTACACTCTGCTTACAGTTGTCATTTAGTTAAGGCCACTGCAATAAATGAGTAACTAGTTACTTGTTCCATTAACCTCGTCGGGTTACGGGTTTCATAAACACGACAAAGAGTATTACTTTTCTTTAATATGTTCTTTTAATTTAAAACCCTCCACGAGAGAGGCATGACCACGTTATATAAACTAGTGGTGTCACCACAGCGCATACTTTCTCGCTTTGTTTGTAACGGCTGCATTATACAATACAACTTGACCAGCAAAAGTGATCCAACAAGAAATTAATTTTTCCACGCTGGGATTAGAATTTTTGTTCTTAGGTTTAGCATGCCATTCGCGTTACACCTCAACGCAAAAGATTTACTAGTAAAACCATCCCAAATTTTCAAAAACAAGGTTGAACATTTGCATTGGTAATTTTCAAAATTTGAAATTTTCAATTGACATTATTCTAATATATAACTTTAAATAAGAGTCTTCATTGTGAAGAAATGTTTAACTTGAATATTGAAGTTGTAGGAAAAAGCCACACGTCACAATGCAAGATTTTCGGTCAGAAAGTCAACAGTTTCACCTGTAGCATTTCAAAACTTTCTCTTTACAACCTAAGTGCGTGGAAGGCGAGAAAATTAAAATTGGACATAATTGTGTGGAATTAAAATATTAGTTAAATCTCAAGAAGTGAAAAACAGTTTCCATTTACCCCAACTTAACTCTGGATCATCCAAAATCCCCACGCTCTGGGTTTGAGATCGTCTGAAAACAATTCGGCCAGCTCTGCCACCACCAGTCTGCAACTACGTCTCGAAAACCTTCGTTAGGCGAGCAATGCGTAGAAGCGAGGGACAAAAACGGCTTTCCAGCGGCGCCGACGGAGCCGCGAGCGCGGACGGCGCCGCCAGGAGGGGGAGGGGGGAACAGGTGCGGAAACAAGAGATGTAGCGCGCGCCTCCGCTCGGGAGCGCTGCGAAGGCCCGCGGCCAATGACCGACCCCGCCCATCACCCCGCCCCGCCCCGCCCCACTCCGCTCAGCCCGCACCGCTCCGCATCATCCGGCCACCCCGACCCGTCGCGCTCTGTCCCTCCTCGCCCCGCTCCCGCCCTGCCCACGCCAGCCGTGCTACCCCACCGCGCCTCCCCGCTCCACGCCCCGCTCCGCTGAACCCGCCCCACACCACTCAGCCCGGCCCGCTCCGCTTCATCCGGCCATCCCGCCCCGTTGCACTTTGTCCCTCCTCGGCCCACCCCTCCCTTCCCACGCCACCCGCCCTGCCCCTCCTCCGCACCCACCCGTCCCCGCCCCGCGACGCTCAGCCCGACACGCTCCGCTTTATCCGTTCTCCCCGCCCCGTTGCGCTCTGACCCTCCTCGGCCCTCCCCTCCCTTGCCACGCCACCCGCCCTGCCCCTCCTCCGCCCCACCGCGTCACCGCCCGTGCTCCGTCAGCCGCCGGCTGCAGCTCCTGAGGTCTCTGAGGTCGCTCTTGGATTTCCGGGCAGCTGAATCCAGTAAGTGAGCACGACGCCTGACGGAGTGGTGAATGAGAGTCGCGGCGTGTGGAACACACTTGAACAACGCGCAGCTAGGTATCTTTCCTTTGACAGTACGACTTATGAAGAACGTCTTATTGAGTAATTAATATAATTGGGGCTTAAACACTTCTTTCTATAACAATTGCGTAAAATTGCAGTCAGTATAAATAAAATGCAATATTATATACAATTAAAATGAACGAATATTCACAAACAAGGTCAAGAAAAAATGAAATATTTATTTGCGAATAGAAATCAGATAGTTTCAATGAATTGAAAAAGAAAGTTTTTTCATCTTCAATTAAATGAAATAATTTCCTTTGTACGTTTGTTCCCGCTTCATCACTATGAATTCTGTCGGCATTCGAAAGAAAATTAAGGGAAATCATCCCTGTTCTGTATTTTGTACATATCAGACTTCCTCCTCTTCTACAGTCTGGTCTAATAAGAAATGTATAACGAAAAATATGTTACACTCATAGACCTAGCGTTGGTGTTTTCAACACTTGTCAGTTTCAACAGATCTGATACCTACGAAATACTTAGAAAATCTTCAATAACGGAGATTAAAAGATCTATATCACTTCCTCTCATTCAATTGTGTTTAATTAGTACGTTTCTAATCCTTTCCAAGAGTTCCAACTCTTCCTTCCCCTTAACTAACGTCACCTATAAAAATATATGAGATCTCGAAGACAATTTCAAATGACAATTATCATATTTTGCGTCTGAAACGGATTTCCAACATTACAATTGAATATGACATGATCTTTTTGTCTAATAATATTACTAATGAACTTAATGACAATAATCATTGCACAAAAATAATTGATTTTTCACATTTCCTTACACATACTCTTTTTTAATGACTATATATTGCTCTAAAACACAATATATATATATATATATATATATATATATATATATATATATATATATATATATATATAATATGAAATACCAAAAATATAGTGAAGAAAAACTTATCTTAAACTAGCAACTGGTAGAAACGATTATTTGAAGGATACCATTCCTTGTATTAAATACAAAACTAAATGTATGAATTACTATGAAAATTGATGTCATTGAATGGTTGGTTATTCACTATTGCAGATGCTGTGGGGAATAGACACTAGTTTTTTCTTTCAAGAGTATAATTATTTTTATGATTTAAATGTGTTTTCAAATAGAATTCATTTGTTACAATACCTGCTGCTTCAGAAGTTGTCATTTGCAAGGGATCAACCCAGACATAGTCACTCAACTTCCTCATTGATTGTTTGATTAGTGATTCCGGGCGCGTCAACAGCTTAGGTCATTGGCCCCGTAAGTGTAGTGTATGTTTTCATCGGGAGATGACGGTGATCTTCCACTGAATGGCGAGATCCGGCGCCGATCTACCGTCGGCTAGCGGGGTTTCCCCCTAACCAGGACTCTCGAACCAGCGGGGCACCGCCCTAGCTAGGACAAGCTCTAAGTTCCCGACCGGTCTCCCGGAATATGTGGTAGTGTAGTACATGTTAGTGTAAACGTGTGTGTAAGGGATAGGACAAGGAAGAGGAAGGGAAAATCGCCATGGCCCGTTTGGTAGGGTACTGCTCCGGCATTCGCATGGTGTTGATCGGAGGACAACTTCCTCGTCCTTGGCTTCTTCTGTCTCTCCATCGTGCGGCAGACAGCAGCGGAGCTTTGGAGCCCCCGCGCGTGGCGTCGGCCGTGCCTCCGAGTGGCGTGCCACTGACGTGTTCGGCGCACGCATCTTCCGCGGCGCGTGACCGCGGCACGTGGCGGCGGCGGCCGCCACTGTCCCTGAGTCACGCTGCCGCCCCCGACCGCCGCCGCCGCCGCCGCCGCCGTCGCGGCGACCAGGGAAGGAGCAACCTGAGTGTCCAGGGGAGTGCGCGTCGCGGCCCCAGCACAAAGACAGAGCGACTACTACCAATCTCGTGCACGACAAATGCAATGGCCGAGTGTTCTTTGTTCGTCGCTGACCGTCAAACGGGGCGAGACTGTGGCAGGCTCCATTTCTGGAGATATTCGTGTCCTATTAACAGGTACAAGAACTTCGCTTAGTTCAATAAGAACTTAGTTCAAGTAATAACTTGAACTAAGGACTGGGAGCGGTGACTCAGTGCATCAACTGATATCACTGCACTGTCTCTGGTTGGGAGGTCCCAGGTTCTAGTCATGACGGCGGCAGGATTTTCGACACTAGCTTGTCAGCTAGGCCGAATTCAGTCGCTGTTTGGAGGAGAATTCTAGCGGCTGGCTGCTCTGATCGGTAGTTTTCCATGGTTTCTCCGATCAACACCAGGCGAAAGCCGGACACAGACAACTTTTGTGAAAGAAGGGTATTGGAATATTTAGTTGAAGGCAGGGAGAGGCGGCAGAATGATATTTTTTTCATTTAAATGTAGCTCACAAATTGAAGTCCACGGTAGGTATAGGTATAGGTAATCTAGTATATCCTGTAAGGAATGGAAACGATTGATTTCTGCTTACATGAAGAGAGCTCAAGAAGAGGCTGAGTCACGTCATCTACGTCCATTATGTTCATATATACCTAACTTTATGTTCAAAACTCCTAGTTTTGTATGTGGAGAGTAGGAACCACTTCGCAAAGGAACAAACCAAAAAACAAAATGAAATCTATTATGCCCTGTGAGGAAGTTAGCTGTTAGAGAAACTGCTTTCTGTCTCGCGATAAATCTTAACGATAATCTTTGACGTTCTATAATAATCTTCGTAGAGATCAATAAATGACTTGTTACCTGCTAATGTACATGCTTATTTAATGTGCATGAAAGTATTTCATCAGCCCCCAAAGACGGGAACACAAACCATAGTCAGGCCCTGCAGAGATGACGTAGAATCAGCGAAGCAATCTATTTTAAGTTTCCTTGGAAACAGTGACGAGGAATGCCGATTTGCCATTCAAGAATTGATAAACGTGATTGACAGTTGTTTCTTCCATATCCAAAAATAATTAAAGCATGTGTACCTAATGTTATATGTTTCAAGGATTTGCAAATTCTCCGCGCAAGCAAAAAAGGTCCTACTGATATGGGATTCGGAATGTTAATAATTTAACAATGCCAATTATTAGTTGTTTTCAAGAGGGAGGAAGTGAAAATAGTGCGCCGCCTTGAGATAGGACGGCTGGAAAGAGCTATTCTCACGTTTTGGCCAGAGGCTCAAAAAGTAACCGTTTATCAGGACGCTCTAGTGCCTAAACCGTTTTTCAGAAATTTAATGTTAAAGAGTATTTAGTAGGGACTTTAATCTACTTTCATTTTTTAAATAACAATTGTTTCGACAAATCGCTTATTTTTTAGATATAAGCGAAAAACTAAAAACAGGACGACATTTTTAATTTTTGTTTCAATTTTGTCTGTGAAGGGAACCTTTTCCGAGGTGGCCAACATTAAATTCGAATTCACATCCTCAAAAACATATAAAACCGTTGAGGAAAAAAAATCAGGAATTTTTTTCCTGGATCGGGCCCTTTTGAGCACCAATTGACTGGACTATAAAGCAGCCAATGCTTTGCGTGACGGCGTTAAAATGTCACGGAGGTGGGGGAGGAGGGACTGGGTGGAGTTGGGCACGTGGCAAGGCTGGGCGGGGTACATTAATGATAGATTTTGTTTCTTTTCTTGGTTAGCAGGACTAATAATTGATTATAATAAATAAATTCTCACACAACGCAGGGTTTTAATACTTTAGTAGTAGTAAACTCACATACATCACATACTCGCATATCATGTACAAAAACTCTGTTCCATCTTCTTATCATCAGCATTAAAGAATGATTGACAGCATAAGAGGCATCTGGCCAGAGTTGTCTAATCTTCTCATTGCATACCTTTTAGAAGTGTCTCCTCCTCTTCCATATTTCATATTTTTACTTGCATTGGCCTAGGTCTAGAGGTCAGAAGTGAAATTTAACTCATGCATACGATTTCACTGAACCCAATCCAAACCGCGAACGATGGACAATAAATTAAAAGATAGCATCTTTATGCTTACTCGCAATGACGTGGAACTGCGTCTTGATTTATGTGATATTTTCTGAGCCTTTCTCGGTTACAGAAGATCGGAGTATCTCTGCCTCAGTGAATGACATTGTAGTTTCTCGTGCACGTACAATAGACAAAGTTCTGTACAGCCACAAATCGATATATTTGATATATTGAGGAAATTACTCGTTTTGGGAGTCCCTAAATATTGAATACGTGTGTGTGTCTGATCACCTTTGAACAACATTAGCGTTCTAACTCTTCATAGGAGTTTGGTCCAGAATGTATATTCTCCGAAAGATAACACAAGATCGGCTTAGGTAGCTCAAGGCATCAATGGACATCACAGCAGAGCTCTGAGCGGGAGGTCCTAGGGTTTGAGTCCCGACAGCTATAGGATTTTCGAGAATAACTACATATTGGTTTAGTGGTGAGTTATAGTTGACATTTACATAATTGAAATGATTGAAGGCGTTGTCATTGTCAACAATACAATTTATTTCAATAATAGTAGCTTTCGATGGCTAACTTTTCCTGATCGCTTTCTCAAAACTGCCAGTAGATATTTCTGGTATATTACCTGCTTCATAAAGACGCACGAAAGTCAGGAATGGGAAAGTCAGTAATGAAATTCGATCTTTTTATACCACTTGGACACTTTAAATACTACAATTTTGGATATTATAGTAAATTATTTTCGTTTATTATTAACTGATTATACTGTTCCAAATCGAGTCCCATACGTTGAAAATGTTTGAAATCATTAGGCACGGCCTTGGCGACGGTCCGACTTATGACAACGGGAGTTGAAAGAATAGCAAAATCTGGGCCGCTGGAGCACTTCAACCTCTGAACTATTTTCAACGGCGCCGCGTAACTGAAGCGCCCTCATCACTGCCCGTTCCCTCGTCCTCGCCGCCCCGTCCGTCGACAACCCAGCCGCCGAGGCCAGGGCTTCGACCTCTCTCCGTAGGCGCCTCCGATCCGCTATTTTGGAACCGGGCGCCTCATTCCCAACGCAAGAATGGTCGAGTCGCCCACATTCTTAGTGTCGAGCTGTCCACGTTCGTTCGTTTTTCAAATGTGTAGTTTTGGGGTTATTTTCGATCCTGACTGTTCGAAAGTAAAACACTCCCATGAAAAAAAAAATTTTTTGAATCTTTCTTTTTTTTTGTTATAGGTACTCAAAAAGGTTTCATTGAAATTGTATGAACATGATTTTGAAGTAATATAAAAATTCTTTGCAAACAAGTTTCATTTTTGTATTTAAATCCATGGATGATACTTAATACAGGTACTTACTAAACTCGCACACTAAAGTACAACTTGTGTTGAGAAAGCGCATCATGCAAATGTCCTCAACAAACGCAAGTAACTATTACCAATGTTACAAATCATAGCATATAAAATCTTTGGACGATGAGGTACTTATTAAATACTTATGAAATTTATGAAATTTTTCCCACAACTTTCATGTAATTATTGACCGTATTTAAGAACCAATAACGTCAATTAAATTGAATGCGTATTAGTAAAGTTCAATGATGTAATCTGTAAAATTAAGTTGTCTTTCACCTATGAATTTAAATATGAAACAAGTTTTATGGAAGCCGTTCTAACACTGAAAATTAACATTTATAAAAGAAATTATGATACTTATTTGATAAATAAATTTAACCAATTTTTACAGTGAAAAACATTGATTTAAAAACGTTCATCTCTGTTCATAATATTTGACATTCAGATTTTTATGCAATATTACCCATATTTCGAGTGTAAACCAGATTTTATATTTTTAAAGTAAATACTATGTGAATAACAATTGCTTTCGACAGGTGATGTTTTCTTACTACATACTAAACAACTTAACATACAAACCAACTTTGACGTGAAAAACAACCATATCAATCAAGTTACGCGTCAATCTAATGACGCGACTTTCAGTATTGTACGACTTTCAGTATAATACTTACAGTATTATTCATAAAACGGATGTTAAGACGGATTATATTGCTGCCTTCTATTTGAAGAACCTTTCATATTGCTGCTGCTATGTGAAATTCGTGCTGAGTCGGAAATGTGAGAGAGGTCAGAAATATTCGTATTGTGGGTTTCACAAGATCCTGCCAACAGCATCCGCGCGATGCCGAGCCGGCGCAAAGCGTCCAGGCGCCCTAACAGCATTTGCCCCGAATGAGTTGCACATCCGGTGCCAGAGGAGGGGAAGAGTTATGGGCGATAACACTGCAGGGGGAAAGGGGTGTCGCTCTTGGGCCATCAGCGCCGGCTTTCTGGCCTTTCTGGCGATGCTCAATAGGAATGGAACGCGAATCTTTTCGATTAAAAATGTTCCACTGCAATGCCATTAGAATATTTGACGAAAGCCCATTATGTAGAAATTCTCGTGAGTATCGTGAAAAGCGCTAATTGGAGTAATTGTAAACAGAAGTAATTTTAAATGCTAAACTGTACCCAAAACACGTTCAATATTTTGTATAATTTGGAAGTGAATCAAGTCTCAATAATTGATCCAAACATGGGTTTTCCTTTACATCTTATTGCATTGTTTTTTCTATATACACTTTGTTGACTTTCGTCCCTTAATGTAGACCATTGCAATAAATGATTAAATAACTAATTCCCATTGGTAATTATAACTAATTACTCATTGTTCACGTTTGCCAAGGGCCAGGATAATGTAAATACGAGGAGAGCAAAAATTAACTTTTCTTAAAATTATTATTATTTTATTTATAATTTCTAGGCAATAAGAGATGACCAACTAATACAAAAATGTGGATATTAAAAAGAACTTCTTGAAGCTAAAATATTTCAAATTTCGAAAATAAAAAGAGCCGTTTTCATTTAAATTCAATTATGTTGTGGATTTCAGTATCCTGTAGAATATTTCGATTTGAAGTTCAAATCTCTCACATTAGTTTTAAAACGTGAACACTTTCAATAAACTGAACAAGTCGTTTATTGATGATTTTTTTCTGAACTGCTTTCAATGCTGCTATAACTTGTGGCAAAATGTGACGAGGAGGAAGCGTTTTAACATTGTCTGCAGAATGAGAAAAGGTTGAAAATATAT
Source organism: Teleogryllus occipitalis (assembly GCA_011170035.1). Lineage (NCBI taxonomy): Eukaryota > Metazoa > Arthropoda > Insecta > Orthoptera > Gryllidae > Teleogryllus > Teleogryllus occipitalis. Next base: position 65,806 of record BLKR01003945.1, read on the forward strand.
ATTGTTTTTAATCCAGAATTAGTATGTTTCAGACCGGCTCATTGACATTGTCTCCGCAGAGTCTCACCGGGAGGTCTTTTGGTTCGAGTCCCAACATTGATACTAGCTATCGTCGAATTCATCCTCTGTCTGGAGGAGAATTCCATTGGGCGGCTGCTTTGATCGACAGATTCTCTTGGTTTCTCCGATCAGTACCAGGTGAATGATAGAGTAGTAATCTAACAAATGGGCCACGCGCGCGATATTTCCTTCCTCTTCCTATCCTCTCTTCTCCTCTCACACTCACACACTTGTATGTACTACACTACTACACACGTCGGGAGACCAGTCAGAAGCCGTAGCTTGACCCTGCTGGCAGAGCCTCGAGGGAAGTATCCCCAGAATGGCGAGCGATGGTCGGCGCCGGATCTCTCTTCCAACTCGGAAAACATCGCAATCTCCAGAGATAGCAACATTCACTACAATTACAGACAATAACGACCATAACAATGTGCCGTGCCAGGAAACATCAATCATCAAGTACATTTCAGTTCATCAGGAAAAATACTGTATTCTTATTCTACGACAAGCGTCAAATATTTCGAAGTTCTCATGAACTCTTCTTTCTGTCAACCGACACAACAAACTCTCTGGTTCTATTTGAGGGACCAAAAAAGCAAGAGATAGCCTACGGTGAAAGTAACATGATTTGTTTGGCGTTCAGTCGCCTGGCGCTGCTGTGTTTGCACGAAACGGGCCGCCTGGACGGTGTCTCAGCACGGAATAGGAAAGGAAGTATGCCGGGAAGTGGAAACGAGGTCAACCTCGGTTGACGTGCACACTGCAGCCTGCGGTCTTGCGAACCGATCGCGTAAATCGAGCTTCAGTGGAAAAGCGGCCCGCTCTGCAATCGTTCGCACCCTACTCTCTCTCTCTCTCTCTCTCTCTCTCTCTTCGTCTCTTCCAGAGCAGTTGCCTATATCTGTCTTCCTTATCTAGTTCTCATCATCGTATCACATATGTTGATGCACCAGGGAAATGTCAAGATCCAAATAAAAGTTGATTTTTAACAAATGAATATCTGATTTTTAACATGAATACTGGGGTCAATAAAGTCCACAGAATGTAAACTGCTGACCACAGACGCATCTTTTGTTTCCCAATAAACTGAATAATTTGACTTTTTCCCCTCTCTTGTTCCACAATTATTTAGGTGTCAAGATTCCACAATTATTTGCAACTGACTCTCAGTTTTCCCTTCCTATCATTACAGTATTTGCCACCGTTTCCAGGCACGCTTCCTTTCCGTTCTAAATTCAAATTACGCTTTGTCTCATTCTATTGCACTATCCTTTGATGCATTCCTCAGAACTTTCGTTTCTTTTCATTGTCATACGCTATATCCTCACCACTCTGCTGTATTACACACACACTAAATCCTATTTTCTGTTTTCTGCCATTAACTCTTAATTAAGCAATAATTCCATACCAACCCTTTCAATACTATTATTTTTTTATATTTGTATGTGTTTATTTTCAACTCTTATTAAAGACAGATTCTAATTCGCATTGTTTGTCTATTCAATTGCCCTACTGCAGGCATAATTTTTACGAAATAATCGAAATTTCCTGGAAATTCTGTCATTAATTGATAATATATTCTCGATTTTTTATTCTGGATTCTACATGACTGGTGGTGGCTTAATACTATACGAGGATCTTTATTGCTAATTTTCATGGCGTACAGAAATTGAAAGAAAACTATGTAGCCTCTGTCCATGTGAGAGGAGTCAGTGATGTTGTTTGTCACCAACGAACTCAGGAAAATCCAGAAAGACTGATACAGTTTATGTTTTGGCTGAAAATGCAAATATTTGTGTTATTTTGCCTATTATCATACTGCGCGTACCGATTAATTCTCATACTCACAAGGAACTTTTGAACAGGTTCAGGTCGAAATCTGGGATAGTATTTTTTCTATAAAGATATATTCACTATTTCTATATGCTGTGAAAAAATAGCTGCCGTCTCGCACGGAAAGGAACTAAAAAAAATTTAAAAAATGAAAATTCCACACATTCCACGACGCTAATCGTTGTTCGCGCAGGGTTTGTGTAGCCCATCCTTCTGTGAAAGAAATTTTAAAAGTTAAACTGAATTGCAATAATTGAACTGTATAATCGCTAATTGTAATTGATGTATAGATTCATTGGCCTAAATATAATCGATTTAATTGTTCCGATTAATGTATAATTATAGATTTTCAAAGAAATTGTGACGAAACATCAGTAACTAACTGGCGAATCAATAAAACAAATGCACAGATTTATTTATACCGGGTTACAATGTTCCTTGAAATGAACTACTGTTTTCCACCCATCTGGCCTAAACGGTAATTAGAGATCCTGACGAGCAATAACAGCAGAAACGTGAGTCGTACGCGGTCACACGGCTCGCTGCAGGAAGGGTTGCCTTTGGCGTTAGCCAAAACAGAGCGGCCAATACTGATCAAATTCTTTATTTTTTTTTCAGTAACTTACAGTGCGCGATGGCAGCTAATTTTTTCACAGCACATATAAATAGTGAATCTCTTTCAAAAGATTCGGAAATCAGGACATATTTCGACCTGAATCTGTTGAAAGATCCCTTATCAATGTGTCACTGTCTACATAGCTGACGTCATGGGATAGCAAACGTTCCAAAGAAGAGACTCACCGCGGTTAAATATTTTCTATTCACATGCTACATTATGGAACATCAACGTTTTTGATACTCGATTTGTGTATAAAAACTGCTGCTTGTATGTTTTTGTTGTATGTTACGTTATTGCAATACTCCTTGAAGATCGGTTTGGTTAAAATATATTTATTTAATGCAATGTTATACATGAATGTTTTATTTGTTGTCCTTCAGCTGTGTGCGAGTTACGATTTGGAAAAATATTTTATGTGGTTTAGTTCTGCAGCATTTTTGCTGCTCCTCCAGATCACTAGTAAACAAGCCAAAAATGTAGATAGTCGGATAGGGGTCCCGAATGACTCTTTTAGCAAAATGCTTTAATAGTTTATAAATATTACGAAATATCATAAAATGAATGTTTAAAACTGTAAAGGTTTGATTTTATAACTACAATGTTACACAACAATAGGGTCTCATAACAATGATGTTACTAGGGTCGCCGTCCACATTAATTTGACCCTATATATTACACATTGCATTAAGACCATATTTAATCCCTCGAAATCCTGGCCTCTCCGCTCTCACACCGCCACCCCACCCCTCCCCGCGCGCGTCGTCGCGGGGTGCCAGGCGGCGCGGGGCGGCGCGCGAGGGCAAAGGGCGCAGCCGGAAGCGGCGCGTGGGCGACGGGAAGCGGGGGATGTTCTACACGGCTGTAAAGCGGGGGCGCGAGGGCGGGAAGCCGCCAGCCCCGGTGCATCCGGCGACGCGAGGGCGGGGCGGCGAAACACCATGTTAACACGATCCCTGGCCCTACGAAAACCTTAAAATATATCCACTCGGCCAAATGACATTATAATAATAATTTTATTGTAAAATTCTCAAAAATTAAAATAATTTTCCGCACGTCTTGGTATATTTCTAAATTCTATGACCGTCCTAGCAAGTCCAAACTGAATTTGTGCAGCTACAGCAAGTCTCGTGGAAATATTTGCCATAGAAATTGTAAACGTCTGTGACCTATGTGTGGTCCATAGACATATTATAATAACCTAGTGTTACGTTTTGTGAAGTACGTATGACTCACAGGACAATGAACGTGTGAACACCGGTTGCGGTACATCACCGGAAATTCCGTTGTTTCTACGGCGCCGTTGGTAGTGAGGAGCCTAGGGTTCGAGTTCAGATGATGGAGAACTTTCGATGCTAGCTACACAGTAGCAGTACTTAGATCGCCTACGATTTTTGGTGAACCCTCTAAGAGGATATTCAAAGCAGGTGGATGCCAGCCTAAGAACTATGGGGTTATGTGATGATGAAAGATGATCGTGGAATTTTCGAACCATCCCAGGATTCACCTGTATTACCGAGGAAACCACGAAAATTCTGGCTAGGATGGCCGCCCCGGAGGACGAATCCGGGACTCCTGATTGTGAAGTCAGAGCGCTACGCCCTAAGTCACTTCCCTCGGTACTAGCTACTTAGATGTGTCGAATGCAGCCTCTGTCTATGGAAAATCCTCGTGATCGTTTGATCTAATGGACCTTTTCCATGGTATCTTCTATCAATACCAGGTGGACGCCGGAGCAGTGTTCTGACAAATGGGCCAGGGATTACGCGAGATCTTCTTTTCCTCATCTTTGTTCCCTCTCTCCATTCACACGCACTTATACCATTAAGATGCTCAACATCATCAAACGTGTCGGGACTTAAGAGCTGGTTGCGGCTGGAGTAAGGCCTCGATGGGAGAGATACCTGGAGAAGGAAAACCGCCAAACCTGGATGTCCAGGCCGAATCTGGCTAACAGGGAAGCAATGTCCCCACTAGGCGGGCTTATTTCATGCACTACACTTATGCAACTATATAGTTTCCTTGCCCAGCATGAATAAAGACTTACGTCAACGCGTTCTTTGACGGGTGCTGGCGTTCGGACTTTAGTAGATAAGGGAGAGTTTGCAAACGCGATCAAACCTTCTGCGGACACATTGAGTGTTTACCCTAAATCAGTCGCATTAGGTCACCCTGATTTCAAGTTATTCTATTTTGGTGATCTCTCGACTGTTATAACAACGACTGATGGTTTGTCCTTTCCGAATATACGTAAATCCACATACGCCTTTGGGTCAGTCATGAACGCGTTTTCACACGTTGGGCTCCTTTGCATTTGGCGATCCCGTGCGAGGATGGGCTCCCAGGAAACCGACAGAGATGGCTCAGGGCATCGACTGATATCACTGCAGTCCCTCTGACCGGGAGGTCCTAGGTTCGAGTCCCCACACTGGCAGTATTTTCCACACTAGCTAGTCAGCTAGGTCGAATTCAGTCGCTGTCTGGAAGAGAATTCAAGCGGCCGGCTGCCCTGGTCGGTAGTTTCATGTGGTTTCTCCGAACAACACCAGTGAATGCCGGAGCAGTGCCTTAACAAACGGGTCTCGGTCCGCGGTGCTCCGCTCGTGGGAGATACTTGGTTGAGGGAAACCCCGCTAGCTGACGGCATGTCGGCGCCGAATCTCACCATCCAGTGGGGGAAGATCATCGGCACCTCCAGTGAAGAACCACGCACTACACGTACGAGACTAATGACCATAGTAGTTGGTGCGCCCATAATCATAACAATCAATCAATTGCAAAACAATGTATTTTCTATATATGTATAAAAATCAGATCAAGTAAAGAAATACGAAGTTTCAAGCATGTAGCAGTTTTATATAATGCGAGCATACACGGAAGTCTCCATTAACTACAACAGTTCACAGTTTCATGAACTATTACAAATGAAGCTTTTCGTATTTAGTAAGGATTTTGTGTGCTGAGTAGTTCTTCAAAGTGATGATACTGTGTCTAAAATTATTAAAATTGTCCACGTAACGTATACTATTTTATTTTAAATATTTTAAAATTGAGGGAACTATGAACCACATTTACCCCATGATAATTGTCGAAAATTCAGAGAGATCAACGAAAATGAGACTTGCGACATTAATTTACGCGTTCCTTGTACAAAACGCGATAAAAATTTCAAGAAAAAATTTGAAGCAGTTTTTGATAAAACGTTATTTTATAACTTGAATTGACTTCAAGCAGAAATTGTGCAAAAACTTCTTGCTTTTTAAAAAGAAGAAAATGTATACGACCTTTTTAAAGAACTGATTTTTTAGAATATACTTTAAGGCAAAAATCTTTATCTTCAAATTTGTAGTTTTGGAATGATACCTCTTTGTAACTTTTGAAAATACAGATAGTTCCCCAAAGATGGGACCAGCTCTAATTTGTTTGCCTTTCTTTGCTACATCCGAGAAAAAAATGTAAGGAAAATTCTGGGACCGATTTTGAGAAAATAATTGTTTAACATTGTTTGAACGTTGCCTATGATTCACACAAAATTCGATTCACGAACAAAATGTTTTTTTTTCTAATGTTTCGATTTATCAGCCTGTATATCTCCGCAACTTTGTGGGTATTTCGAAAACTTGAAGCTCTGTTGTGAAGTCGAGAGATCATTAGCAGCATTTATAAAGACCGATTGAGGTGAAATTTTGACCGCCAGCTGGCGATCTAAGGTTCTGAAGGACCAAGAGCGGGCAGGATTGTAGGGCTTCGCACAATACAGGCCCGTCATAATTTGCACCCCAAGTCCATCTATGAAGGAGTTTGAGATTTTCTTCGTTTGTACGGAAATTTTTTTTTCTCTGGCAATTCTTAGAATTATCCTCACATCTTCGACTCCCTATAAGCACGACCTTGTTGGCGATATAGAGGAAAAGAAATTACGAAGAAACTTCTTTGGAAAAATGAAACATTTCTCAGCAAAATTACATTAGCAATAGTTGCTCATCTAATTAAATAATGTCGATGGTATTTTTGCCCCTGAAATGCAGCATCCTGTATATCTACTCGCCCGCAAGATCCTGCGGAGATTGCGTGTCATAGCGCGAGTGCACGTCACCGCGGAAAGAGAGCGTTGGCTAGGTCACCTCTCGAGAACTCGCACCCCAACCCCTCGGACTGAGCCCTTCATTGATTTTCCCATAACATATCTTCTACCCCGAGCGCACGTCACTTTCGCCTCCGCATCGATTTTTTTCCTCTCCACCACATCCGCAAACTCCTTTCCGAGGATCGAGAACATCAACACTGCAGTTTCTCTCACCTTACGGTGATTTCCAAGGTCGTCCAAAGTGCCGCCAACTCCCGCTCTGATTTTTCTCCGCGCCATTAGCAGTGCTGAATAGCTGCCACTCTTGTGTGTAGGAATTAAAGACTCCGTGTAATAAAATCTACTGCGACCTACTCCATAAAAACATTCAAGCAGACCACTCACAATGAAGGAAAATTGAAATGCTACGACATTACGTCCGAACGGTTCGTTTTGTTGCAACTGACATATTACGATTCTACGATAGCAATTTATGTAACATGTTTATCCTCCTCACGTGTTCTAACTTTTCTCTTCCTAAAGTATTTAGGATAATATTGGAGATAGCAAGCTGGTGGCGACTATTCATTCTCCACTCTTCTGCACCAACTTTTATCGGCAATTGAAATAAATGAAAATATTTATCTTATACTGCTTTACCATTCTTGATATTTAAACTCTTGAATCAAATATTAACAAAAATAGGAAGAAGTGTTACAGATCTCATTAAATATTTTCGATGCAGAAACTAAACAAAGTAATTTATAGGGTCACGTGTTATAATGTTTATCAATTGTTTGAGACTTTGATGCCAATAGATCTTCTTTCAAGAAAAACATGTTTTGAAATACAGTAGTTAAAGTGCTTTTATAGTTGCAAAATATGTTTGTGAAGAATAACTAATTTTTTGTAAGCAAAAAAAAACAAACTGATGCGCAGCTTACAATGTGCACACTGATAACTGCACTGCTTTGACTCCTTTCCCTATCATTTCAAAGAAGATACTCAAAGTAGATTTAATTCTGCTACGCGTTCCTTATACAACAATTTTGAGACTGAAAATAAGATTCATTTATATAAATTTAAAAATATCAGAGTGCGTGGATCCAAGGAAACCATGAACGTCAAATTTCTATATTTTCTAAAGTAACCTTGGATATAATACTAAAAGTTTCATTACAATGTTGCAATTCACTTTACTAAAATATTGTTCCAAGGTCAGTTCTCATTATCGTTGGTGTAATCATAAGATGCATTGCCACAAATTATTAAAAAATTTAAGAACTCGGCACACCGTGTTTAATAAGTATGTAAAGTTTGTCATCAACAAGTTGTAATCAACTATAGCTTCGCATCTAAATTTTATGTTTCATTAAATTTTGGACCTATACTGTAAAGGTATGTTGTTTCTAAATGCTCATTGAGATAGCTCAGTGACAATATCGCTCCCTCGGCAACAGCATTGAAAGGGACGTCCTAGGGTTCGACAGTGGGGGTTTTCGACTTTAGCATCAGAACTGTGTCGAATTCAGCCTCTGAATGGAGGAGAATTGTAGCGGCCGGCTGCTCTGATAGATCCCGTTCCTTGGTTTCATCGACCCATACCAGGCGAATGCCGGAGCAGTCCCTTTACTATCGGGCTTGGGGCCGCGCGCTATCTTTCTTTCCTCATCCTTTTTCCCTTTCTCTCCCCTTACACCTCCACCTACACTTGCACTTTACTGCTGCATGAGTTGGGAGTTTATAGTGTGCCGGCTGGAGTGGGGCTGCGCAGGGGGAGATACCTAGAACTTAATTATATTCATATCAAAAAGAACTTTTCATGGTAATGAAAAAGATCCTTGAGGCGTAGAGTCTAAATAATAGTAACTGAAATATTAAATTTCGCGTGGAAATTCGGTGTGAAACCAATGTTTTACACGACATGAACGGTGCATATCTTACCGTACGAGCAATTTATTTCTGGTCTTGGTTGACTGTTCATGAAAGCATCCGGAGAAGAGCCAGATACTACTTCTCCTTATAAAAGATAATCTCAATTTCGTAAGATAAACCTCGTCTCTTAAAACTTGAAAATAACACAAAAATAGTTGAAAATAATTGTTTCTAAAGTATAATGTGTTCTAGAAATATTTTAAAACTCGACAGCACAAAACCGAAAATTTTCTGAAACCATAGCTCTTAATGTGACTCGTTTTTTCGCTAAAGTTTATATTACTAAGTGAAAGCAGAGGCTTCCGCGGTCGGAATCAAGCCGCGCCCCAGGAACGGTTGCCAACATTTTAGCCTTCATGCGACCTTTCGTGGACTTTTTCTCTGAGGAAGGACGCATTATGACGGCCAAAACATTGACAGCTATGTGTAGGGCATGGCGTCTCCCGAACAGCCAAGAATAAAATTATACTTCTACTTTTGTAAAGAAAATATTTATATTTGCTAAAGTTTCAGTAGGCCTACTTGATAAATTATCTTTTCATGATAACGCTAATCTCAAAGAAGATGTATATGACAAATAAAAATCTCTGTGAGAAAAACAGCTTCTTGAGAAGTACGTTGTCGTAATGTATAACATATGTTTTCTTCAAACCTGAGCTCTGTGCTCCATCTAAATTTCTAGTCTTAAAGGGTAAATAATTGCTCAAAATTGCAAACAATTAGCATTTGAAAACTAAAAAATATTAAATAGAGATTTTTGCCTTAAACAAAATCTGCACTAACAAGGAGCTCATTAAAAAAGGCCATATACACGTTTTTGAAAAAACTAGTAGCTTTTGGGAAAGTTCTGTTTGAAATTAATGATTAGTGTGTGTGTGTGTGTGTGTGTGTGTGTGTGTGTGTGTGTGTGTGTGTGTGTGTGTGTCCATAACTATGGGCCAAGAGAAAAATCTACGGAGAACGTTAAGAGATAAAAAGGATATGTAAAATAATTTAATTTTCATTACAAATTACTATTGAAAATTCCAATATTAATTCGATTTTTACTCTCTTGTACAATTTGTATTCTCGATGAATTTATGTATTTTCTATCAATCAATCCGCACATCGTAATTGAAATTTCTCTCTTTAAAACGCGATTTAAATGTAACATGAAAAAATTGATAATTTTGGACAACTTTTATTAAGATAATTTGATATCATCACCGTACAAAACATACAGCGCTATACAATACAGCGACGGATATTTGAGAAGTTGTTCCGAGAATTGCATTGTTGGGCTGTGATGTGGATGGGAAATAGATAAGATAAGGGAGATTTGTTTACTTAACGTTAATGTTACAATGTCTCTACAATCAATAAAATGGTATATTCAACTTTATTAAAGCCGGGAAGAATATACATACAGATATGCATAAGGTAATGAATTAGCCATAAGTTATGTCCTTCAACATAGACATTTAATTTAGTTTCAAAATACGAGGTGGTCGGTGATGACCTTAGTTGTTTCTAATGCGATCTAAAATAAACTGACACTGCTACAGAATGACACAGACTTTCTCGAACTAGTTAGTAATCTAATTTCTTTGTTCTGAACTAGCTTTTCGGTTTTCCCCCTACCCTTCCTAGCTGCCATCTATCGCCACCCCCAAGTACATTTTTCTTGAAAATTTCTCAATTTTTCAGTTTCTTTGAACCGAAATATTGCTTTAATAATATTATAAAAGAGTAAAACCTCGCACTATATGGAAATTTTCGTTGAAAAATTTGGAGCCACTTTTTAAGAAAGAAATTGGAGCTATTTAGAGAATTTGTTTCACCTTTCTTTTAATTTTGCGCATATGTTACTCAATATTGCGTGAAAAGTACTATTTAAAAAATGTGAATGACCTTAATGAAATAACTAACGATGGAAAACAAATTTTATTTGAAGGAAAAATCTGTCTTCAATTTTGTAGCTGGAGGAAGACGCCGAAAAAATTTCCAACTTTTGCAATTTTCCAAAATTAAGAGTTTATGAATTGGAACTATGCCTTCTTTATAAGTGTGTTTTATTTTTAATCTAGCAAGAAATATAAAGAAAAACTTTGGAGTAATTTTTGAGACAATTTTGAAAATGCCTCAGGAGCTTCATGTAAAGCATCCTCAAAATTTAAAGAAAGTTTCTAGGAAAATCATGGGTTGATCTATAAATATGTAAGAACAATATTTACAAATACAGGCAGAAAAATACGTGTACTTTTCATTTGACATAATTTCGACCTTGCGCAATTGTACACAATTTGGAAGTTTCATTTCTTTCCAGCCACGCCTTTCTCTGTTAACCCTCAGCACAACAAGTGACATATTTTTTATCAGGAAATAATATTCAAGAATAGAAAAATGTGTAAAACCGCAATAGAAAAATAGCTAAAAATAAGCGCATAGAGAATTAGAACGCCAATCGAGAATGAAATCCTTTAACGTTTTGCATCGTACTTGGTTCATTATGACTACAAGGAACCGGTATTAATTAAGAATTCTTCAGTAGCTCTTTTGACGTGAAGATTGTGCAAATATACTTATATTTTTTCCGCTCTAGTAAGATATTTTTCTGGATAGATGTTTTTCTGTTATTCGTAATTCAGTGCATTAATTGCGGAATCATTCCATTCCTAAAAATGCCTGAATTAAAACAAACCTGTTTATTCTGCTTCCTGTAGATGTACGATGTCGTCATTAATTGTATAATGTTAATATAGAATTAGAAAGGTTGACGCACATTTTTTTTTAAATAATTGAAATTAGAGTGTTGAAACTGGAAGTTCATAAAACTGAAGTAATTCGCCGTGCAGATTAATTGCGAGCAAATCTATTATATCAGAATTATTTATTTCAACGTACGGTTTGAAATCTTACGTGTTCACATTTGATCAGAGTTATAGTACAATGTCTTATCATAGATCATCATAACAACATTTAATCCTTGGAGATCTTTCTTTAGAAAGATAGATAGCAAGCTCGCTCGTTGACACATTACAACTTTACAGAATGTAACTTCATATTTCTTCAAAAGATTCAATCACAAATATTAGTAAGGGGCTAATGCACTGAAAAAAAACAACATTGATAAGAATATGATAGCCGAGAAATTTAAGCAGACATCTACAAACAAATACGATAAAATGTGAATTATGGATATTTTTAGAACATATAGGGCATGGAAGCACTGAAATCGAAGTAAAACTATTTTTCTGGCTCATAAGAATACTACTGACAAGTATCATAAAGGTGACTTGAAGTCTATCAATGATAAATAATGCGTTTCTAACAACTTCTCAGCAAATTAATCAATATTTTCAACTATAATCACCGCGAAATGGAGAACTGTTTATGCAATGGCTAGCGCACATGCCTTCCACCGCAAGGGCGCAGGTTCGATTCCCGACTAATCCATGTGAAATTGCGGTGGACAATGAGAGCTCTCCCAGCTTTTGCGGGGTTCTCGCATTGCCTTGCCTCTAAATCCAACATTTTCTCATTATTATCGCTACTATCTGCTTCTCAGATTTATTACACATTGGCCACAGTGGCCTCTAGGGTGAATGGCCTCCAAACATAAATAAATAAAAAGAATCATTATTTAATCGTTATAAAATTATTTCCACAAACAGATCATACAACATCAATATTTCATGGAAAACATATTCAAGCATTGCACCTTCTCAATTCGATTTGAATACCCGAGAGATAGCACACTACCCATCCATCCGTATGTGGAGCAGGCAAGCTTAATCCGAATGGTTTCAAACACGACAGTTTCCGCAGACAACGCTAGACCATTCATTAAATACTCCGACATATCTCTTCATCCGTTACACATAGACACTCGAGATCTCTAGTAAACCTGCAAATGAAATACATGCCTACGGTAATCACGTGGTCTCTTACGTCCAATTCGTACATTCAATGATTTCATTGAGATTGGATGAAATAAATTTATTCAAAAAGTGCTTCTTATATATTTGTGTATCTAATATATTTTCAATCATATCAGCCTCTTTTTTTTAAGATAGATCTAGTATATGATGCGTATTCTAAAAATATGAAAGACATTGTGCAGTAAAAAATTTCTAACATATATATTTAAAATGTATATTCTTTAAGAAATCGAACGTCTATTTTGGAAAATTATTACAAAAGATTTCTTCCAATTTTTAAATTCTGACAGAATTAACCTGTTATATTATTCAATTGGATGTCAGACATAAAGGACTGATTAATATTACTCCTCAAATATTAAAGTGTAATTAGTGTTTTTGTAAGGTATTATAGTGAATTTTCTTTCATCCTCTTTCATTTGATTTACCCAACCCTTAGCGTGTCATCCTCCTGAGGCTGCAAGAAAACTTAAATGGTTCTTTGAAATTATTTTTCTGGCACGCTGTCTCACAGAATTCAGTGAATATATATTTGATATATTCATACAATAAAAAACATTGTCCAAAAAATCGGTTTTGAAAGAATTAAAATATCGAATGAATTTAAAATCGGACTACAATCACGTGATTTCTAGCAGCTGTTAAATCGCCGAGTTTTCGATATTATTTAGGAAACCTTTCAAATCAGTTAAATTCGTTTTAAAATAATTAATTCGCGTACTATTTTTCAAAATGTTATAATTTAATGCAATATATCAATTACAACAAACACCACGTGTATTAAAAAACAAAATGTATTTTTTCGTCTAAGAGATATCAACTTTACTAATTTTTTTTTAAACATAAAACGATTTACGTCGTGACACTCCGCAGATTTATTTGCGATAATTGTGAGCAAATATGAAGCAGGCGAAGAATGTGAGAGTATAATCAAAGAATGCCAACAATTTGCTTTCATTTTTGTTTGTTTATGTGGAAGTTGAAAAGCAATTCCTTGTACTTGAAATAAAACGAAACACTGAACATGAACTGTACTTGAAATAAAACTAAAACTAGATAAATTTAAAATGAACACGAGTGCGAATGCGTATGTTGCAGAGAGGCGGGCGTCGTGGAGCAGGGGGTCGGCGTGCCAGCGGAGCGGCGGCGTCGGGGCCGCGGTGCGGTGCGGGCGGGGCGCGCCCTCCGCGCTCACTCACCCTGGTGCACGCGTCGCGCCACCGCCTTGGAGCGCATCTCCCGCGGGGCCGTGGCCGGGGGCGCGGGCGCGGGCGCGGGCGCGGGCGGGGGCGGGGGCGCGGGCTGCCACGCGGCCCGGGGCGCCCCTGGCGCGGCCACCGCCGACGACGACGGCGGCGCCTCCGTGTCCGTCGCGACGGCCGCGCTGCCGGTCCTCGCCGTCTTCGGCTGCGCGCGGCGGCGGCGGCGGCGGCGGCGGTGTCCACCTGCTGCTGGAGGCTCGAAGGGTGGTGTCGGTGGCGGCGGCGGTGGCGGCGGCGGCGGCGCGGGCCGCGAGGGAGTTGCACGGCAAAGTGCGCGCGCGGTGGCCAGCACCGCCCGCCGGCCGCCGGGGCCCCTCCGCGCCGCCGCCCGCGCACCCGTCTGCGCAGGCCCCGCCCCCGCCCCCGCCCCCGCCTCCGCCGCGCCGCGCGCCCGCGACGAATCGATGCGGGAAGAGGGAAAGGCGGGTGTGTGTGCGAGGCGCTGGCGTGGGCGGGATGCACGGATTAGGTCGTGGAAAGGGGAGAGTTCATGGGATGCCGGGCAGTGCGGATGAGGGAGAAAGACGGACCACCGGATCAAACGGACCACATCGCATTTCTCTTCTACTCCTGATGTGTGAATCAGACAAGCTACAGTTTAACTTATAACAATACCTCTCTTTGTACATAGGAGTTGGTTTTGCGACGCATGGGCTCATGTGCTTATGCTCCTTTGGAAGATCTTTACCCTGCGACATTCTTATCCCTTCAAGTGGGAGAACGGAGGGATTTCCGCCTTTGACAAATAGTATCTGTATATATAGAATTATCTCTACCACCATGTCGTAAGTTTTAATAATTTTACTAAATCATTAAAGATATTGATGTTCACTCTTTTTTTTTTAAAGATAATCTTTCCGTTTTCTAAATACGTTTAACAATGCCTTACATTTCTTTGTTCATGAATGTCTACAGCAATTTAGGAGCATCTTCACAATCTCTTCAAAACTATCTGCGTTCTGGTTTTGAAGGTAGAACCCATTGAAAACATTGGTAACAATGCACAAAACATTCACTGCATGCTACGTCATTAGAATATTTTCGCGAAGGTGGATTTCTAGGCGCGAATCTGTACTTTAACGAATCCCACTTTTCATTGTTCAGTTATATGATTTCCAACAATATCCTACATAAGATCATATTTCCCTACTGTATGTGAATTATCTTAAATTATCGATCTCAATAAGAGCTGAAAGTATACAACGTCCCTTTAGTCACATTGTATGCAATTCTCTGTGGCGAATTTGGAAATCCATACAGGCATGATATATTTTTACAAGGACAGAGATGTCTTTTTCATGAACGTTAAACAACAATAATTGTGTTATCCTCTGCGCCAATGTTGACCTGGCGACGTGTCTGACTGTTTAATTGGTACACAAAACTCACAGGTTTCAATAAAAGGGAGGAAATCATAAACAATGCTCAACGTCTAACGATAACAAAACATGCGTTGATTGTTTCTGTAATGCGTAACGAAATGGTAGCATCGCGGAAGTAAATACGGGGAAATTTGATGAGTGAGAGCGCACGATAAGAACTTCGATAGTCATATCAAATGGGCTACAGTAGACCAATGCGCGATAAATTGCAGAATGACTACGAAGGTACAGTTGAACGCCATTGATGGAACGAGAATGAAACAAGTATTATAATCAACTTGAAGTTAAATATGTATTAAAGACTCCGGTAAGCATGTTGTTAGTTCGAGTATTCGTAACTACAATAATATATTTGAATAAATAAATTAATCTTGATTTAAAATTTACTTAATAATGTGTAATATCTATAACATTAATTAAAACTTTCTTCTCCCTATACCTTCCCTGTAGACTCCATAACACCGGATAACAGCCTATAAAGGTTTCCAAATTACCAATACAGTAGTACTGAAACGATTACGTAATGATCCGGTCGTTGTTTTACAACACAACAATCATGCTTCAATTAGCCCTGTGACGAACATGCAACTTCCTCCAATGAACTTGGAATATCCCGTAACAGCATCTTAACGCCTACCTAACCGTCGGGTAATCAGCCTCACAACAAACTTCTAACTGCATTGGGAGCACATTCACCTTATGCGTACCCAAGACATGATTTTGGTTGGTTGGTTGGTTCGTGATTCCCGGCGCGTGAACAGCTTTGGTTATTAGACCCGTAAGCGTAGTGCATGTTTTTTCCTCAGGAGATGGCGGTAATCTTCCCCTGCCGGATGGCAAGATCCGGCGCCGACCTACCGTCGGCTAGTGGGGTTTCTCCCTAACAAGGACTCTCCCTCTAGCGGGGCACCACCCCAGCCGGGACAAGCTCTAAGCTCCCGACCGGTCTCCCGGAATATGTGGTAGTGTAGTACATGTTAGTGTAAGTGTGTGTGTGTAAGGGGATAGGATGGGACAAGGAATAGGAAGGAAAAATCGTGCGCTGTCCGTGACCGGTTTGTTAGTTTTTTTTTGATTGATTGATTTTTTCGTGTTTCCGGGCGCGTCAACTGCTACGGTCATTAGTCCCGTTAGTGTACTGCATTTTTTTTCTCGGGAGATGGCGGTGATCTTTCCCCGCTGGATGGCGAAATCCGGCACCTACCTACCGTCGGCTAGTGGGGTTTCCCCCTAACCAGGACTCTCCCACCAGCAGGGCATCGCCCCAGCCGGGACAAGCTCTAAGCTCACGACCGGTCTCCAGGAATATGTGGTAGTGTAGTGCATATTAGTGTAAGAGTGTGTGTGTAATGGGAGAGGATAGGACAAGGAAGAGGGAGGACAGATCGCGCGCGGTCCGTGGCCCGTTTGGTAGGGTACTGCTCCGGCATTCGCCTGGTGTTGATCGGAGAAACCACGGAAAACTACCGATCAGAGCAGCTGGCCACTAGAATTCTCCTTCACACAGCGACTGAATTCGATTTAGCTGAAAAGCTAGTATCGAAAATCCTACCGTCGTCATCAAGACATGAAATATGGGAGATCAGGTGGCACTAGATGATAGGTTTTGATTTTTTTGTTAATCTCCGGTTTAATTTTGGTAAGTTTGAATGTATCAATAGGATCTTTTACTTGGCAACTATCAGATATTTTTACATTCTTGTATGCATAGTAAAGAGAAAGTAAATTGAACGTAATGCTGCAGAAAATCATTTCGCGATTTTTTTGGATGTGTTCTAGAGTCTTAAACAACGTTTTCGGTGCACCTAAGGGCGCTTGGGAGTTATACCGTTTAAGGTGTAATTCAGAAATGGGATCATTCTGGACCTTCTTTTAAGTTTGTGTGGGTTTCAGGTTTTTGGGTGTTCCCACTTCTTGATATGGATGGTGATAAATATGCGAAATTTTGCGATATATGCAATTTTTTTGTAGAATTGACGGTCCGATATTCTATGTTATTTTACCACACAGCTCTAAGTTGCTCAATTTGGTGTCAAACGCTTAGTAAGTTTAGAATTTTTACCATGTAACGCATTATTGAAAACACGGTCGTACAAAGTTAAGTCCGAGTTGGTTAATGTTATGGACAGATGAAAGTCGGTTAAAATAATAATCAACCGTTTATTCTGTTGTTCTTGTGAGGGGCCAGTTTCAACAAAGCTATACCCACCGTCTCACCTGGCATTCCATCCACTCCTTATCATTCGTAAGTAGGGCCTTGGGAGGGGGCATCCCCCACTCCCTTACCAAGCCGGGCAGGTTTGCCAGGACGGGACCCTACATATCGATACCCCGCGGAGGCAGCAATGGCCCTTCTGGTCTAGTTCGTCGGTTATCTCCTAGCTGTTGTGGTCCTTGGATCCTTAGTGGAGTAATGGTTATTAAGAGGATTGGGTATGGAAAGATTAATGTAGCATTCCGATGGAATAAATTTTGGCGGGGGAAACGGGAGTACCCCGTGAAAACGTGCCGCACCCCCGCTTTGTTCAAAACAAACTCCACTTGGATCCGCCTGGGATCGAATACGGGCACCAGCAGTGGAAGACCTGCAGTCTGACCACTACATCACTGACTGTCCCGGGGAAAAGTATAATTGGCAAAACGCAAAATATTTATACGGGTATACCGAATACGGGTATAGCTAATAACTGTTTCACCTGATGTACGCAAATGAGAACGTAAATATCACTCAGGTAGAAAAGATTACCTTTTAGTATTTGTAATTGTATGCACCAAGAAAGTGTTCTGTAGCAAATACTTAAGGAGCTCAAGTCTTCAGAAAAGATTTATCTAAATTGGTAATTTTTACGTCCCAATTGCCATTCGCTGCATCCTGCTTTGCACGCCTCTTTATCAAAGTCGTAAAAATGATACGTTTCTAATTATTATGAAGTGATAGAGCTCATAATTTTTCAAGAGACTGCAGATAGCATCGATAAGCTTTGCTTATTGTAGGAGAGTCTTGTAAGATAATAGTGAAATAGAAATACGAAACAAAAATTGTAAAATTTAATACCTCTGCTTTTGTATCACAAATTTAGGTTTTGTTTCTATTTATTTAAATTAATTGATGAGTAATGAGTATTAATTATATTGTTTTAACTTTTCATCAGTTATATCCTCCGAATGATGTTACGAGGAATTTAGTAAAATAACATCACGGAATCCACCTGTCCTACTAATGACCGCTGTCCCATTCCGTGTTACTTATTCATATTTCAGTTTCCTTTCTAAGGGCTTCCTTTTGTGCCCCTATCACAACTGTTAAGTCACGTTTCCATTTACTAGTGTTTCATTTCTATCAACTTTTCTCTTTGGCCTCTCCTGGCCGCGTGTGTTTTTGGATCCCAACTGAATAGCCTATTAAGTTATGAAAGCTAGGCCCTCATTCATGTTCCTCATTCCCTTCTCTTTTGCTCTTTCTTTCACTTTTTATAATGCTCTGTAACACTTAATCATTCATTTTTCACTTTATTTCTCAAATCTCTAAAAGAGCTGATACAGTAGTTTTAACAGAGCAGCTTTGACCCTCCCTCACTTTAATATCATTCGAAAAAAACACTTTTGGGAAAATCACTCAAGCGGTGTTATTTAGTACAATGGAAAATCCACCCTCTTTGGAGGAAAGTCCTTTGGATTCTAGGGAAGAACAACCGCTGCTTGCAAAGGATTATACTGGAATCAATTGAGGAAAGGTGAGAAACAGCCTATTTTTCTTAACAGAGAGTTACACACAGTCAACAAAATAGTATTGTGGGAGAAGCTTCAAGCTGCAAAAAGAAAAGTTTATGAACTTTTAAAGTAACATGAATTACTTTGTAATAACATCATTCAAATTCTGTAACAACACGAACAATTAGATACGAATTGCGTAGGAAAGTACAGAGTTCGCCGGAAATAAGGTATTATATAGCACCATATTTTTTACCGTCCCTTGATATAAACGAGAAGAAGATTTAAAGAAAAAATTGGCGCCGTTTTAGAGAAATTTTTTAAAAGAAATTAAAAATTGCCCTAAATTTTGCGCAATATTATCCAAAAGTTTCTCTCATCTCCGAAAAATTTTATATGACCTATTTCAAATTCTATTTTTAAAAAAGATTTCATTCAGAAAAATTTCTCTGGCTTCAATATTATAGTTGTAAGAAGACGTCCCCCAAAAATTGCACTGTAGCAAGTTTCGAAAATTCTGAGATTTCAATGAATATGGGAATGCACCATTCTGTTAAGCGCCCTTGCGCTGCCCGAGGACAAAGTTAAATTAAACTAGAGATGCTAAAGCAGCATGTACTTTCTCACCTGTATTTTCACGCACAATTACGGGAAAAGTACTGAAATTTTCGAAAAATTGTACATGAACTTATTTTCAAATCTATCTTTAAAAAACAGATTTCATTAAGGGAAAATTCTCTATCTTCATTAGTGTAGTTGAAAATATACGAAGAAATACAAAATTTTGTTTTTGCAATTTTCGAAAAATCAGGGTTTTTAACGAACCTGCATCATTCTCTTAAACGTCATTTACAATATCCAACAACAAAATTTAATTAAAAACGAGGGTGCCATTTTTTTGTGGAAAATGTCCCGGAAGATTCATGTAAAGTACCACCAAAAATTAAAATATAGGTTTTAAATTCAAAGGGTCGCGAGATTAGCCAGATTGATTGAAGAATATTTATTTTGGAGAAAATCGGGTGAACGGTTTAGCCCCTAGCGTTATTCACACACGGACAGATAGACATTTTGCCGGCATTCGATTTTTTGGTATCAAGGATCCAGAAAATATGGGTTCTGGCTACATCTTGAGGATTGTTTTCTAAATTTCATATCTGTATTTATCCACTTTTTCCTGTCGAAAATTCAAATAAGAAAAAAAATATGCGAAAAAATAACAAAAATAAGATTTTCTCAAAAACGGCCCCTAATTTTTGTTTTAAATTTTTGGTAGGGGTAGTGACGAATGTACTCTATACGATGACATAAACGCCATTTTGCTCTATTCTATTGTTTATTAAAAAATTACAAAAAATTATTTTTTGACTTGTCTCTCACGTCGGTAAGATATACATCGGCGCGATTTGTTCACATTATGATATTTATGAGTATATGTGTTTTAAATAATGTCAAATAAACTTTCTCAAAAACTTAAAATTGTCTGTTACAATGAGCTCAAGTTTTGCGAATTTTCAGAATAGCTCAAACGCAATTTTCTCAAAAATAACAAATGCATTGAAAAAATTCATTCAATTGAAAAAAAATTGCGCAGGAATAATGATAATTGCCTTGTTAATTTTGCTGTGTTTATTTGGCGACTGACAACGTACATTTTTTAACATTTTCTCAACTTTTTGGTTTCCTAATAGTAGAAACTAATTATTACTTCAAGAATATTAAAGAAAATAAAGGAAGTAAACCTCGTCCCAAATAGAAAAATGGAATTTGGAAATCATGGAAAAATTAGGAATTTGGTATTTGTGTAATTTAAAAATAAAAGCATACACTAAAATGAACTTCACGTCATATTAAACAGTGTAATTACCACTATCCTTTGGAAAAGTTTTAAGAATAAAATTGTGGCTATTTTTGAAAAAATGGCGATTAAGTCTTCCTAAAATTCGTAATATTGAGCTCATTTTAACACAAAACTTTTGAGTTTTTGAAAAATTTTATATGACATTATTTAAAGCACATGTACTCATAAATAATGTAAAGAAATTGCCTCTAATGTGGCACAATATGGTGTTTATGTCATCGTATAGGGTACATTTTGCACGCAAAAATTTAAAGAAAAATTTGGTGCCGTTTTTGAGAAAATCTTGTTTTTGTTAGTTTTAAAATTGCAAATATTGCATGCACTATAAAACGAAAAGTACTGAAATTTTCAAAAAAAATTACATGACCTTAATGAAAGAACTAATTATAAACAAATTTCAATGGAAGGAAAAATCTCTATCTTGAATTTTTTAGTGTTTGGAAGACGCCGGAAATATTTCAAACTTTTGAAATTTTTCCTAAATTCAAAGTTAACTGAGAAAATCGGACCTATTCCCCCTTTATAAGAGTATTTTACTATTTTCTTACAAGAAATTTAAAGAAAAATCTAGAGCCATTTTTGAGAAAATTTTGAATATGTGTTTGGGGTTCCATTTAAAGTATTTTAAAGAATAGTTTTCAAAAACATCTTCAACTAGAGTTATGTTACTCTCAATGTGTTATGTTATTTAACTGGTGTTATTCCCAAAGCTTCAAATAGAGGCAGATGGTCAGGGGGTTCGTCAATGTGGAAAAAACCCTACGTATGGTTTAGGAGCTAGTAGTGTTCACAGACGGACGGACAGACGGACGGAAAGAAATCCTGGCTACACCACGAGTTAGAGGATTTTTTTCTTAATTTAGCAACTGGATTTTTCCAATTTTTGTCGTCAGGGACCGACAATTAATTGTTTTTCCGAAAATCCACCGCTTTTTCGCGCAGTATTACATAACTTTCTCTATACTTCGTATATTACTCCGTACATGCGTACGTATACGAGACAGTAAACAGAGCAAAGATAACAATAAATTTATTAAGAAACCTCTGCCATTATCTACGTTAGTACGCGTATTTGGAAAAAAGACATAAAAAACAGTGTGTAATTAAAACCATCATGAGTATTGAAGTGAAATTTGATGTAACGAGGAAGACCTTACCACTTATACATCAATGGAACAGTTTCCAAGTATTTAATTACACAGAGAGATTCTGACAACTTGAAGTAAGATGTGGTTGAAGTGCAGGAAAACATTTTTCAGGAGAATACACTGAAAGTAATGACAGTACACCTTTGTGTGTCAACTGTCAAGAAAACCACCCTGCTATTTTCAGTGAGTGGGAAGTTTTTCAAACAAATATGTCAGACTTAATTAGATCATGAAGCAAATTCTAATAAAACGACAAATAAGAAGATGTAAACTGATGATAGAGCTGTTGTCTAAGTTAGACACATGCAAAAAGGAAACAGTGAGGCAAAGAGATAATAATGGACGTTATCCACATTGATGAGTAAATTCAAACGAATTGTTGAAATATCTGTAAGAATTAGAACTGTTCCTGAAAGACCAAAAAATGTATGTGTGGCTTATAACACAATTACATTTCACGAAGGAATCTTTCATTAAAATACAAATTCCAACAAAGTCAGGGCAGGTGCTGCAGGGCTCTAGTGCTCCATGTTTTTTTTTTCAAAAGGCAGAATTACGTGGAAATATTTCACGCACTAGGTGAATATTTCATAATTAGTGACGATTTCATGCTAAACACTTATATTGGGTTCAATATTAACGAATACTAAATATAGCATGAAGTGTGAATACCTTATAAGTGCGAATTTCATTCCCAAATTAATTCGCAATTTCATTCCCATTTTCATTCGCAAATTAATCATTGCAAATTAATTGTTAACGAAGGAACAGCAATTTCAATGCACTTTTGCCTTTCACTCCGGCAATTCCATTTCACTCCGGCCATTGAAAATTAACAATATTTAGTTGGCTGATGTAGAGGTAACAAAATATCTGAGTCTCTCAATTTAGTCAAATCTTGAAAGAATATCTATATAATTGAATTAAACTCTAAATTAACTTCATGAATTTACGCATTCAGAATTCTTTCGAATTCTGTCAGTATTCATGCAGAATTTGCAAAGGTACATTCCTTTTGAGATGTGGCATAATATTCTGGGAAAACTCATCCTATAATATCCACAATTGTAGATTGCAGAAAAATTATATGTGGACGTGATTCCCACCAATCTCTCTTAAATGAAAAGGAAATCTTATCATTGCTTTGCCTACTTATTTGCGAATCTGTAATTTCCCTTAAAACTGACTTACATAACGGTGTGAATATGTTTTCATGCAATACTGCTATTTATCATGATAACACACGTCGTAAGTATAACATTCAGCAGCGCAATCAGTATCAACAGCTCATTACTAGTAATGGTTTATGGTTAAAAGGTGGGGAAGAAATTCTGGAACTCAAGAAGAAAAGCGCAAAGTGTACTTCTCCCCCTACGTCACATAAAGTTTTTATGGTTCATTGACAAAATAAATCAAATCAAATTAAGATCAAAAAGGAGTGTAAGTACTCAAGGGAGGTGAGAGTCTTGATGATTAAGAGAACAATAGCAAGAAAGAGATGGCGTCATGCCAGATCGTCAGATGAAAAAACGTCAATAGGAAGTGAATTGAATAGATTAATTATAGAAGTCAAACATGAAACATTTAATATATTTCTTTGAAAGTAACTGTTGATAAAAACTGGGTTAAAAAGTAGCTGTTGGAAACTGGGCTAAACGTAGTATAGAATTATTTTAAATAGATAACACTGGTGATACACTGGTGAACACTATAGTGATTCTCCTATTCGAGAAACTCCAGTGTGCCAACCCTAATAATGATGTGCTGTTTTCAGGTCTAAAATTCTTTTTTCTATTACGTCACATTTTTAAGATACTAACGTTTTTATCCGTTTATTTGCATCGTGGAATGATAAGATTAAATATTAAAGTAAGTGTCTTTTTTGTAATTTTATTAGTCTGTTGTTTTAACTGTAACTCGATGAGGATTCTTTCTTCCCATTGTTGATTTTCACTGTAGTGCGTGTTTTTATGTGATTCCAACAAATAAGAGAAGTGACATATTGTGAGCTGTTCTATGTCCCTTGTAAAACTTAATTGAATGTAAATAGTAAATTAACTAATTTACATCTTATTCTAAATAATTTAATGCACTTACATACCAAGATAGAATTGACTCCAAATGAAATTTGAAGCTTATTACTCTCATTGATTTTTTGCCCAATTAATTACAGAATTTAATTGACATCATGAGGAAGAGAAGTTGCGTAAAGACAATTTCTGCTATTTCTGTGGCAAAGATACTCCTCTTGATCCGCGTAAGACCTTCACAAATAAAGTGAAAACCGCTTAGAGACATTACTTCGGATGAAGTGTATGGGTTTATGACAAAGTTTGAGTACCTCATATTTTTTGCACTGAATGTTGCCTTACACAGTGGTTGGCTGGTAGAAGGTCAGCACCTTACCAATGATTCGGCATGAGAAAACAATCACACTTCTCACTGCTATTTTTCCATGAGAAAATTGCTGGATTTTCGAAGAAAAACAAATTAAAAAGTGTGTATCCAGATTGTGAGTCTACTCTGAAACCTGTATCTCAATTTATAGAGAACCCTGTACCAATTCTGATGATTTTACTATTGAAATTGAAGTAGAAAGGAGGCGCAGAATGGTAGTACTTCATATTATGAGTTTCATGAACATGAGTTTGAAAATTCTGAACCGCAGTTCTTCAGAAGAGAAGATCTCGACGATTTAGAGATGTCAATTTCAAAAGATAAGTCTGAACTCTTAGCTTCTAGACTTAGAGGAATTTGTTCTAGTAGGGTTCTGCAGTCATATTACAAAATTCGAATGAAAATCTGGCTTTTATAAAGGAGGGGGTTCTTTGCGTTCTTGTTCTAATATAAATGTTCTCATGAAAGAATTAGGATATGTGCACCAACCTCAAGAGTGGAGGCTGTTCAGTACTGGTCTCAGAGAAATGATTTCAGTACTGGGGAAAACAATGTTAATTACAAGACCCTAGTTGACCCGCAGAAAATTTTTCTTTCATCCCTGCACGTGAAATCAGGTAAAGGCAATAAATCATGATGAAAAAGTTTATAGATACCTAATGGAGAAGTTTGGGAGAATTAAAATTGATGCAAAATTAAAGGCAGGAATGTGTTGGGAGCCAGAAATATGATAGTTGATGTGTCACAACATCGAGAACAAAACTTAACCCTTCAGAACTTAGAAGCTCGGACATATTTTTACTTATGATATCCAATTTTTGGGGAAATTATCAAACAGATAATAAAGCAGAAGTAGTTCATTACATTATTAGAGAAAATCAGAATCTAAGTTGTCACATTCTGTAAAATTACATTTTCTCCATTGCAGCCTTGAATTTTTCCGCCAAATCTTTGCGCTGTGAATAGTGCGCATGGTGATAGGTTCCACTAGAACATATCAACAATGGAATTCAGATACCAAGAACATTAAGATGCAGGAGAGATTATATAATATTTCTGCTGGATTCTTCAAAGAACAACCGCAAGACAATATTAACGAAAAAGCAAATGTCTCAATACTCTCTAGGCTAAATTCGTATCTCAGATCAGTCAATGGCATACCACCTCATCAGTTTGAATTCCAGTCCCTTTGTTCAACGTATCATCAAATCTCAAAGGTTAATTTTCAAACTCCGCAGGTACTCCATTATATATCTCTCGCATCATTCAAAGTTTTCTAACCAAGCGAACTTTTTCTCTACGTCTCCCCGGAGCTCTCTCCGAATCTTCCACCATCAAAGCAGGGGTATCCCAAGGGTTCACGCTCTCCCCCACTTTTTTTAATGTTTACTCATCGGATATGCCAATAACCCAAAATACCGTAATAGCTCTACTTGCTGATGATCCAGTACCTTATTCCTCAAATATCAATATTAAATCTGCCGTGAAAGATCTGCAACATCATCTCACATTGTTTTCCAACTGGGCCAAAACACGCATATTGAAATTCAAATAAAAGCTAGTCAAAAATATTTACCCTCCGTAGACCAGAAGTCCCCTCAAATCTCACATACTAATCATAAAACATCACCTTGTTCCCTCCTAACAAAACTGTCAAATATCTAGGAGTTCTGTTTGATAAAAGACTTACATGGCGGCAAAATATAAAACACTGAATATAAAACACTGCAGTAACAAGTAGTGTCCACCAATTATATCCGAATCTCAAAAAATCATCCCTCCTACAACTACATGTTGCAATTCACCTGCATGAGGCAATGATACAACCCATACTTTCCTATGCTTCTACAGTCTGGACTGCCGCAGCCAAAACAAACATCAACAAAATGCAAATTTTCCAAAATAGATTCCTACGCACCATCATAAAAGCTCCCTGGTACATTCCGAATGCGTAGTTACATACCGAACTTGGCATTACACCCATTTTCGTCCACTTCTCCCTCCCTTTAACCTGAAAATTCTATTCCAAAATATTAAAGATCCCTACAGCTTTCACTGTCACATAGGTAAGCAAAATCATCATTGAAAAGAAAGCTACCAAGAGAATTTTTCAATTCCCCCCCCCCCCATAGACATGAACTGATGAGTCTTTTCTCACTATAAATCATATAACCATTATATTGTATTATATCTAAAACTATAATTCTGTATATAATGTATCAAATGATTCTTGTATATATATCCCGTATCAATGTATGTATCCTATGTGGCTGCAGAGGGCCAGCGGCCAAGCTAAGAGAATTTAATAATTCTAATTCCCTATCCCAAACAATAATACCATCTGAACCATCTCCTCCTAGACCGCAAGGTCTTACTAAATTTCCCAAAGAAAATACCCCCATCATATCCGTAGTCTCTTATACAATCATTTTAACACACTAACTCGCCCAGAAATTAAATAACCACACAATCATTCAAACCTTCATTCTGTAAAAAAAGTCTACATCTAGTAGAAAAGTTCCAACATATTACCGTTCCACCCTAGACAACACTTATCTTATTTGGTATAAAATAATATTTTTCCTAGTTTTCAGAATTTAGATTGCAAATTACCTCAATGTAATTTACTGGACAATTCGTCATGTCCCATATCCGTTCGTGATGAACTTCAGCCTAAGCATGGACCTAAATTACTTCACTATTGACAACAAATTTTACAGACAAATTTCAGGAATTACTATGTGCTTCCTCTTCTCTCCTCTTCATGCGGATATATTTATGGACTCTTTCAAGCAATCTTCCTTTTAAACGATCCACTTCTCAAAAATATTACTTATTGACACCGTTACGTAGTCAACATTCTCTTGACTGATTCGTCTAGGTATACGTGTACACAGATCTTCTCATCCACAGTTCTTCACGACACCCTATTCAACACAAAGACGCCGCCTTCCACTACATGATACACAGATTACTAAGCCTGGTATTCACAAAATCCCATTTCACGGAAGAACTGAACACTATACAAGACATTTTTATGTCAAACGGTTACAACACAAATCTCGTTAACAAGATATGACGCCGCAAAGTACACAAACAGAAACTGAAAATGTGTGTGTGTGTATATATATATATATATATATATATATATATATATATATATATATATATATATATATATATACACTGGAAATATAATAGTGACATGAATTATGTCATAATGTCACTATTATATTGTGACATTATGACATAATTCACATCTTATACAAATAGTGGAAATACGTTCGTATGCAGGTAGCTGAGAAAGCGAATGGTCGAGCACAACTCTACAGTATAGGGTGGTGCGATATCACCAAATATACAAGTCAATTTTCATTTTGAAACAATGTTTTGTAATGGCGGCTCGCCACAACAGTTATGATTTAAGATTTGAAGACAATTTTTGTGCAGTGACCATTCCTAAAATGTCTTATATAATGTTTTGAGTAGCGGACAAAATTTACTAAATAATCTAATGACTCCTTGTAATATGACAATAAAAATATGTATTTGCTATTTCAATCCGTGAAGTTATTCTTTACTATGTAAAATACTACTAAGGTCATGGCCAAGCTCCGAGTAAATTCATTAGTGTTTCCCTGAAAGAAGTTACTGTTATTTACCTTGCTCCTCCGTCCTTAATGGCTCCTCCTGGCTGCGGCCATACCAGTAAAAATTGAGATGTCGTGGTAGAGAAAAGATATTCTATTTTTAATTACATTTCATATAAAAATGTATTTTCCGGAGAAAACGAATCATCAACAAAGAAAAGCGTAGTGCTCTTTTTTTGCGACGATATCATTCATGTAAAAACAATTATGTATCTCTCATAAAATATGAAGCTTTTTCTTTACTTATTCAAAAACGAAATTTTCTCACATAATTAATGAGATTAACCGAGAAGAGAAACGACAGCGTAAAGATACCTTTTAGAGTGTAAATGATCTTGACTGTCCGGTTGACGCCGCATCGAAGGCTGTGTTGCAGGCGGCGTCACACGGACAGCCAAGATCATTTACATGACTGGCCGCGGAAGCCTACGACTTCCCTTATAGAGTGGCTTCTGGCCCCCTCGGGCGAGCTCGTGGTTGCTGCCTTTTCTCCGCACCCCCCCTTTCCTCTTCTTCCCCGTTGCCCCGATTCCTCTTTCGTGTTTTCTCAGACGTCACGTGACCGGCCCGGTGGACCCGCGGCGACTCCGCTCTGCTTTCGAGGCCTCCGCCGAGCCCCGCCCTCGCCCCCGCCCCCGCCCTCCGCCCCGCGGCCGCTGTCACGTCCTTCGATTTCGGTTTCGCCGCCGGTGGTTGTTGGGTCGCGTCCACAAGGAGACGCAGGCCGCGGCGGCAGCGGTCGCCAGAGCACACAGTGGGAAAGCGCTCGATTATGAGCGGAATTTTAACTGATTTATTATTTCGTGTTTCCGGGCGCTTCAACTGCTGTGGCCATTAGTTCCGTAAGTGAAATGCATGTCATATGAACCGTGGTGGTTGTTTTTCTTTTCTTACAAGAACGTGGGATAATGCGCTGACCTACACGTGAGCTTTTGGAGCTTTCTTTTGTCCAGATATCTCTGCCAGTGTGGCAACGTTCCAAACTAGCAGAGACATATTCTAAGCTCCCGACATGTGTGATTCTGTTGTGCATGCATGTGTGTGAGCGTGTGTGTGTATGTGTGTGTGTGTGATGGGAAAGAGGAGCAACGATACGAAAGGAAAGAGTGTACGCGGTCCGTGGCTCATGTGTTAAGGTACTACTCCGGAATTCACCTCTTATTCATCGAAAAATTCACGTAAAAATACCCATTACAGTTGACGGCTGCAAATTTCGACCTTGCTATTTAGCTTATATCGACAATCCGCCACCACCGGGATTCGAATTCTATGGACGTCCGGTCAAAGCACTGCAATGGCAAGAAATGTTGTTCTGGAAAAATGCAGACAATTTATGGTACATCACATTTGCTGCAGAACTTGGGTGTGGAACTGATGTTTCTTTAGACGCTCAATCTCAAGAGCGCGAATGTAGTCCAAAGATTTTGAGAATTTTTCAGTAGTTAAAAACTCAGAGCCAATTGTGCCTATGTGTGATTTAAAAAACATACTACAAATTGAAGAAAATTACTTGCGATTTCTAAAGTTCATATTTTTTAACTACGTAAATAAGGGATGAATCGATACGATTGCAACTGTTGTTTTGGATATCCTTGGTATTATTTATCGAATTCAGAATTGAAAACTCTGAAAACACGCAGAGTTCCAAGTAAAAAGCTTTCAGTCCTTAAATCCATGTCGGGATGAGTCAACCCAAGTAATGTTAATGGTTGGAAAATTACAAGAAAAATCTGTCACCTCAAATTTACTTTTCTCCGTATATTCAAGAATTCAGTTAAAAACGACAGAAAGTAGAAGAATGTACGCAAGAGAAATACCTTTTTCGAAAAGACAGATCTGCTGTCAAGTCTAGGTGATGCCGTTTTCTCAGACGATTAGGTAGTGGAATGAATGGTTAGCTGAAGTAACGCCACATTTCTCGCGCATTTATATGACACAATTAGTTTCTTTTTACACAGGACACTGTATAAATTTTATTTCTAGTGTATAAATAGAATTATTTTAATTGCACTCCGGCAACGCCCAACCCCGCCACGCTCCCCGCCGACCTCCCTCTGCTCCTCTCGCCCCGCCACGCTCCATCCCGCCCCCTTCCCGCTCTCCACGCCATCCCAACACGCTCCAAACCCGTGCTTACCCCTTCCGCCCCACACCATCCCAATCCGAGTGCTAGCACCCCCACCCCATCCCTCCCCCGCCCTTCGATGTTCCCCACTCCATCCTCCTGTCCGACATTCCGTCCACGTCATGGCCCTCTCAATCCTAATTTGTTATGTAATTGGATTAGTCCAAGTTTAATTTTGCCACCGGAATTAATAAAATTCCTGTAGGAAATTTTGTGGATTTTCTAAAATTTTATATTCAGGTTAGTTCTCTATCTCGGAAACAGTTCTCACTGTTTTCGAGATATTCGTAGAAAACGGTAAAGTTGTAGACTTTAAATTCGATGTGCGTTAGAAAAGGGAGATGAATATAATTTTACGAAATCTCTTGTGAATATCTACATGTTGTGAAGTTCAAGTGTTTAAAATACCGTTAATATGGGAATAAAACTAGATTTGTAATAAAACATTCAACGTTTTATAATAAAAAATAATGTTCAAAAGAAAGAAGTAATAAGTTATGACCGACAAAATTATCTACTTCTCAGTGACAACCTCATGGAAGTCGGTTTCGCGCTTCCAGAGATTAGCTTCAACAAACACATTCATAAAATAGGTGCTACAGAATGTCACAGACTTTCTCATACCAAATTTTTCTAATTTCCTTGCTGAGGTCTGGCTTTAAGGTCTTGCTCCATTCTCTGGCCAGTTGCCATCTGTTGTCACCCAAAGTACATTTTTTTGACATTTTCGCAACTTTTCAGTTTCCTAATAGTAGAACCGAAATATTACTTCAATAACAGTAAAGATATAGAAGGATAGAAGAGTAAAACCTCGTCCTAAATAGAATTTTTTATTGGAAACTTTGGAGCCGTTTATACGAACATGCCGATTAAGCATTACTGTAAACGCAAAATTCGAAGCTCATTTCTAGAGGAATCTGTTGAGTTTTGAGAAACGTATACACGAATATGAACTTTACGTTATATTAAACAGTGCAATTAGCACTATCCGTTGGAAAATTTGAAGAAAAAAAATTTGAACCATTTTTGAGAAAATGGCGTTTGCGAGTTTCTGATAATGCGGAATTTAGAGCTCATTTTTACAGAAAACTGTTGAGTTCTCGATAAATTTTTTTGACATTATTTAAATCGCATGTACTCATAAATCTCATAATGTGAAGAAAGTGCCTGTAATGTAAATATTACCGACGTGAGAGACAAGTAAAAAAATATTTTTTTGTAATTATTTTAAAAAAAGGATAGAGCAATATGACCTTTATGTAATCGGATAGGTCTAGTTGGGTACTAATCCTTCAAAAAAAATAAAGAAAAACTTTGGAGCCGTTTTTGAGAAAATCGTGTTTTTGTAATTTTTTAAAATTGCAAATATTGCACGCTCTACTGCACAAAAACTACCAAACTTTTCAAGAAAGTTTACATTACCTTAATGAACGAACTATTTATGGGCAAAAAATTTCATTTGAAAGAAAAATCTGTGTCTTCAATTTTATAGTTGTAGGAAAACACCGAAAAAATTCAAACTTTTGCAATTTTCAAAAATTCAGAGTTAATCGTGAAAGCCGGACCTACGACACCTTTATAAGTGTATTCTATTCTTACAAGAAATATTTTTAAAAAATTGGAACGGTTTTGAGAAAATTTTGAAAATGTCCGGGGGGCTTCATGTAACTTACCCTCAAATTTTAAAGAATGTTTTTCAAAATTTCAAAGCTTCAACTAGAGCCAGATTGACACGTGATTCTTCAATTTGGATAAGATCATACGTGTAGTTTAGGCGCTAGCAGTGTTCACAGACGGACGGACAGACGGACATTTTGCTTTCAAATGATTTTTCGGCATCAATAACCCACAAAACATGGATTTTTTCTTTTAATATGGCAACTAGTTTTATGCACTTTTTTGTCACCAGAGCCGGGCAATAATTTTTCCACCGAAAATCCGCCGGTTTTTTGCGCAGCATTACATAACTTTCTCTACACTACGTATATTACTCTGTATATACGTGTGCATTCGAAAAAGTAAAAACAATTTTATGTTTTAGTTTAGTTTTAGTTTTTTAGTTTTATGTTTTTTAATAACTTTATGTGGCAACAAGATAATAATTTTGGCGTTACAAACCAAGGATTCAATTTTATTTATATTTTATTAGTATAGATGATGTATATGTTGATGCCACCCGTATTGGTTTTTCACTGTCCTCCACCATCACCACTTCAACAAAAACTACAACATACACGTTTGGCACAATCACAAACCGACACCATATGCTCGAGAACAGATTTATATAGTGCCTGAGATTCGAACTCGCAATCCATATTTTCTTCATAGCTGTATGTAGCTAGGCATTATCTGAATCGACCTGAAACTACTGAGTGAAGAGGAAACTATAGATGCTAAACAACACATATTTTCTTGTAGTATTTGTAATGTTTATGCAATATTATAAAATTTCAACTTTGTTTTTATTTTTTGCTTGGATAGAGCAAAGTTTATAAACATGTTATGCACCCTGTTTTTATTACAAGCTTCGGAATTTTTGAAAAATATAAGTTATTTGTTTGGATCCCTTCCTACAACTATTTTTGAATGTGTGCTTTATTTACTTGTACATTATTATTTATATATGTTTCGTGAACCCCTAATTAAATTGGTCTAGTGTACATTTCTACGGAAAATTCTAATTACTTGGATTGTATCAAATCAGCAGCGTCTAAACATTCAACTCTTTATTCTTACTTCATCATCACCTTTGTTTTCAACATTCCATCCCCTATTTAACAGACCCTTTGAGTAAAAGCAATTGCATCCAGAGAGAAATCCATCGAAATTATTCAAACTTGGCCGGTTAGTTCATCATCAAGCAAATGCCAGTTACTCAATTTTCACCTTCGACTGTTACAGCGGGAGAACCAATTTTTGGACTTGTTCAACCATTACGACCAAATTTGCTCGCCGTTTATTGCAATGTTCGTTATTGTGTTTATTGTATGACTGCAAAATGGAATATGCCTCGGAGAACAGTTAGATAGTAATTTTATCATAGGTAATACCACGATTGCTTTGGAAATTGTCGATACATTCCTGACTCGCGAAGCGAGGAAGAAATTTATCTGATAATTTTCAAAGTACGAATGGTATTTCATAGGACTATTCCACGAATGAAATTATGTCCAATAGGGTTCTAAAATGCGCCAAATATTGAAAATAACTGAAAGCTATGTTAAAATCAAAGAGGTTATGTTATAGTACTTGTGATTTACATCAACGTAGCGATCCATGTATACCGCCTCCTATGATAGATGATTTAGTTTATTGTTGGTCAGTTAGGAGAAGCGATAAAATAATCAGACCACTTGCTCTCATGATGCAGAGCGCAATGTTGTATGATTCTCAAGCACAGTTAGTCTTCGCCTCGGGGCTGTGGGGAGCACAGCGGTACAACCAGGAGGCTGAACAACCAATAGCCATGGCGTTTGTGAACGCTCATGGCAGAGCCCTCTTCCTACAGTATAACTCATTTTCTTTCTGCTACGCCCTCGAATATTGTCCGCAAGTCTTGCAGACTTTGCCATGACCAGTTACTTCACCAGACCTCACTTCAAAAGAAAATAGTTGGAATGCTTCCAATATGCTATTCTACGACCACCCATTCCACAAAACGCAAATGAACTGCAAGTATCTACTGAAACTGTATGTATTAATAACACCATTATAAGTCTATTAATCATGCCGTGACGTCAACCAGAGTGCGTTTGCACACCATAATCTCAAATAAAATAATGTGTGTTTTCGTTACGCACAAAAGTGTACTCGTATTGTCCAATGTAATATCAAAAAGTTTTCACTGTCAATGTGTAATCATTTATTGTTTTCTGTGGACGGTCCCCTCCTGCAAAAATTGTTTCTTTGTTAATAGTATTTCCAGGTACGATTTTTGACGTGGAGTATGTAATCAACAATCCATTGTTTTATTTGACCCCGAGTCTTTAGAAGTGACACACTCAAATATTCAAAATTGATAGATATATATGTCAGTATTTTTAAATATACAACTGCTCTAAGAATATTTAAAATGCAAAAAGTATACTTTTTAAAACTTAAAGACGTGACTTAAAAAATAAATCATACGCAATAATAATTATTGTTTGATGTTTCCAGGAAATATAAACATTCTATATAATCTGTTTGGGTATCAATTTCTTGCTAACGATCGTAAACAGAATAATTAAGAATGATTGAGACTAAAAACGTTTGCTAATTCACCTTCAACTGCACACCACTTTAATACAAAATTAATTGCGTAGTTGGAAATGATAATTCAATACATCAAGTTGTGGGAATGAAATTTGAGTATAGCGATATCTGGATGCCCCCCGTTGTTCTGAAAGAATTATTACTTTTTCAAAAAATCATGAAAATCGAAAGATAAGTGGAGTGCTTAAATCAAATCCGAATAGTTATTATTTTTATCCATTTATGGAAAGTGAATGGCGTTATTCATTCCAAATATCACACTTACATCTGGAATAAGGATAAATAAGTTCTGTACAACTCTGCCTCTTTACGTAGATAGTAGACCTGCCGTAAGTTGTTGACAAATTCATGACACATTTTACCACATACGCTGATCTAGATCATGCCTGACATGAATATCATAAAAATGACTGATATGCATGGAAATATTGTACTCAAAGCAATTAAATTAGAAATGAAACTAATAATTGAATTCTATACAACAATTTGCAAATTATAAATGAAAAGTCATCTTCTGTACTACAATTGGAAAGAAAATGTATGAAACTAAAAAAGTTACGATAGTACAAAAGAAATTTTTTGCGTTTTGCAAAAAGCGCTCCATTTATAGTCATTGTGCGAGTCATTTGATTAAATATCTACAGAGGTATATTGTGTAGATGAAGAAAATATTTTGAAAACAAACTATCTAACAATAAAGAATATCAGGTAATGCGGTGATAGAATTTGTAGTCTTAATTCCGTAAATTGTGAACGCAAATCATTCACAAGATCTATTAGTCCACTTCTTGTCTTTTCCTTTTATTCCTTTCAAAGTATAAAAAACATATCAACATATTTATCAATTTGAAGATAAACTTAAGTTTTTACATTTTGCAGAGAGGTTTTCAATCCTTTTCATTAATCATTAAATTTATGACAAGTTATATAAGAAATCATTTCTGTTGTTATGCTTTATATCAGTTAAAAGAAAGATTTGTTCCCCCAAAACGTATTCACAACAAAAAGTCATACACTATAATTTTAAGCATTAAATAATCAAAATAATACGTAACGATAACACAAATTATAATATTAATTTTGTTACTTATTTTAATTTGTTTTAATACTTTTCTTACAAATGAAACGTATGGTAAGACTGATCTTAATACGAAAGTCTCGACATTTCAGTAATACAGCCTAGCAGTCTTTACGCCTGCCCAAGCTTCACGCATACCACATCCACACTGCGGGTCGCCAAGAAAAGGAAATTAAAAAAAGAATCTAATGATAGTCGTCTAAATGGGAGTTCGCCGATCGTGGTCACTGTGCAGCAGGGGTCACCGGGAGGAAGCGGGATTGAGCTGCGGTCGGCTGCCCGGCGGCAGGCGAGGGTTATCTGGCCACCGTCCTCGCCGCCGCCGCCGCCGCCGCCGCCGCCTCCGCCACCCGCCACCTCTGCCCGCCGCCACCACCTCCGCCTCCGTCACCCGCCGCCTTCGCCGCCGCCGCCGCCGTCGCCGCCGCCACCGCCGCCGCCGCCGCCACCGCCGCCACCGCCACCGCCACCGCCGCCGCCGCCGCCACCGCCGCCGCGCCGCCGCCACCACCACCGCCGCCACCGCCGCCACCGCCGCCACCGCCGCCGCCGCCGCCGCCGCCGCCGCCGCCGCCGCCGCCGCCGCCACCGCCGCCACCGCCGCCGCCGCCACCGCCGCCGCCGCCGCCGCCGCCGCCGCCGCCGCCGCCGCCGCCGCCGCCGCCGCCGCCGCCGCCGCCGCCGCCGCCGCCGCCGCCGCCGCGGAGCCACCGCGGACGTGGAGCGGAAGGGGAAGGAGCGCTGCTTCGGCTGAGTCCGGGCACGTTTTCAATTTCCAGGGCCAACATATCACGGCTGTCCCCGGCCGCGGCCATTCCCGGCCCCCTCCGCGGACGCAGAGGCGGAGGCAGATGCCGGCCGCCTCCGCAAGCGCTCCCGTAATTTCGCTCCGTGAAGTTCCACTGCAAGGTTACTTGCTGCTCCGCTGTGTGTGAGCAAGGCATCGACGCCAAGTGTTGGAGAAGGTTCAATTATACGAGCGTGCTGAATGAAATTGCTACGGTACATTGAGGAATGCGTAAACGAACTTGGGATACAAAAACAGAATGGCAAAGAACTTCGAAAATGCGGGTAGTAATGAACACACTTAAAGTTTACTTGAAAAATATTATAAATATATTTATAAATAATATGCCTAGGCAACTGCTAAAACACGTACTAGATTATCTTAGAAAATATATTAGATATCAATACAACATAACGCAATCACGATTATGCACTAACCGCAAGTAGTACGAACGAATTACTATTTAGAATGGGCTGGAATATCCATCCTGATACTTCAAAGGCAGTGTTTATTCTCAACTGAGGCTTCGCGCAATGAAAAATCTTTATTTAGACGCCTAGCGAGACTAATGTCTCATACTAGGAAACGAACTGGTCGTAAAGTCTATTTTTGAAGATTATATCGTGGTCACGTGCTTTATTGCAACACAGTACATTGAAGCGTTGTATTGAGAAACTATTTTCACTCTAAGTATGCATACATTGTACAGTCCTTCAGTAACGAGTAATAATTCGTATTAGCCTTGTCTTCGAGGTTGTTAAATCGTATATCAATTGACATCAATTGATCGCTTGGCTCTCTGATTCATGTTTCCGGGCACATCGACAGCTATGGCCATTAGTCGCGTAAGTGTAGTAAACCATTTGTCGAGAGAGGTGCCAGTTCCTCCCCTGATAGGTAGTGACATCCCGCGTTGTTCTACACGGCGGCTTACAGGGCGTTTTTCCTCTCCAGGTATCGCCCCCCAGCGGGGCACCACCCCATCCGAGATTAGCTCCAAGCCACTGTAGAGCCAGTTTTAGTGCTGGTTCTGAGCTAAACGCACCGCGTCGTATATCGTCAAAACAAAACAATACGAATCAACACTATCTTATTTCTGGATTATCCCTGTCGGAGACAAGTATCAGGCACATAGTCCATGACTTCTCCGAACAATGAATAATTACACTTACCTGGAATTGCTGCCTCCGAAGTTTTAATGTGTTTGGGGTATTTTTCGCATGCTTAAATCAAATTCAAAGCCAGAAAGTTCCTATCACGTACCATTTAATTTTGTATTTTTTATTTTATTTTCCTTAGAGCGTAATTTTTGTATACCCAAAGAGTAATAATACAAACTATAATACTTTACGATTTATATTTTTATGATGTCAGGATTTGAAAACCAAATGTGTTTAGAATGTTTCTAATTTGTTTATAGTAAAACCGAGGGAACCAGGTATTTCTTATCTGATATGGGGGGCGAGCGCCTCAGGAAGTTAGAACGAAATAACGTGCACCCTTGCCATTATCTTATGTTGATAGTTACTCTTTAATGACAGACACATTCGTATCGTATTTTTGTGAAAACTTATACATCCCGTCTTAGTTTCTCTCACATTGAATTAGTGAGTGTCATCTCAAAAAAAAATCAGATTCAAGCTGTATTATGGAGTAAAATCTTGTGAATTTGTAGTTCATTACAAAAATATATTTACCATTTTGCATCGCGCATGTAGTACATATGATCCAGACCTATTTTGTTACAAATGATGGAAGTACACAATGCATAAGAAGAGGCGTAATATTACAGATTTTGTAAAAAAAATCATATCTTGTGTCTTTTGGAATCAAACTTTGAGACCAAAGTAAACCTTTGGCACCACACGAAGTATAGAGAGTATGCATTGACGATCTTCGTCATTGGGTCAACGGTGTTGCTATTTTTGTTAAAAATTATATGAAAGCAAAACATTTTTATATCAGATCCGATATTGAAGCAATTGCAATTCAAATACAAGTTCTCTTTTCTTTACGTATGTGCAACATATATATATATATATATATATATATATATATATATATATATATATATATATATATATATATATATATATACCCAACAGCTAACATTTCGGAAATAATGGAGTAAAGGATATCATAAAATATTTACCTAAGCCGTTTGTTCTATTAGGTGATGTCAATAGCCACAATACCCTCCGGGGATCGTATAAAACTGACATCAATATGGCATCAATATGGCACAAAGAGGCATCAATATGGAAGCTATTATTGAAGAATCTGACTTACAGTACTAAATAGCAGGCAACCTACACACTTCAATATTAGTAATGGACAGCTTAGTGCAATTGACCTCACACTCAGTTCCAACTCTAAATGCCTCTAAATGCAATTGATATGCACTGGATGAGCCTCACGACAGTGACCACTTTCCTATTTTTACAATTATCAGTGATTCTTCATGTACCTTGAATCCGCTGCAAGAGAATATCAAGTGGAACTACTCCAAAGTCAACTGAACTAACTTCCAGGAACAAATTAAAATGAAAATATCTCAAATTGATATGTCTCAAGAACACGACACTGACATCATAATCAAATCGTTTACTGATGCCATAACAACAATAGCTAATGATTCTCTAGAAATTATCAAACTCACAAAAAGAAGAAGCGTGGTACCATGGTGGAAAGAAAAATGTAAAAATACTCTTATACAGTTCGAACATGCGCTCAACAGGTACAAGATACACCCAACAGATATAAATAAAACCGAATATAAAAAAATTAAGAGCAGTTACAAGAAGAATAATTAAAGATAGCAAATCCAACTCCTGGATAAGTTATGTATTCTCTATCAACGTGAATAATAACAGTTAAGACTATTGGGGAAAAAATAGTTCCATACAAGGTAATAAAAGATATAATCAAATTCATTATTTTTTGTCCGAAAATGCCGAAGTTAATAATGACCATTGAACCCGTTGATATTGCAAATGAGCTCTCCAACGCATTCCCCTACAATTGTAGCTTCCAAAATTACTCTGAAGCCTTTCAAACTTACAAAAATGAACAAGAAAGATAACAGTCGATGGTGATCTCAGAAGGTTGTCACATTCAAGAGGACCTTAACTTACCTATTTCAATGAAAGAACATGTCACAACACTAGAAGCCTCCAAAAATTCTTCTTCCGGATCGGACAATATGCCTAATATCTTGCTTAAAAATCTACCTAAAGAAGGGAAAGATATCCTACTAAAAATATACAACTATATATGGATGGAAAATACTTTCCCAAAAGTGTGGAAAGCGGCTACTGTGATCCCCATTCCTAAGCCTGGAAAAGACCCAACACTAAGTAGTAATTAGAGGCCCATATTATTGACTTGCAACATGTGCAATATTTTGGAAAAAAATATTAATCGTCGGCTCAGATGGTATCTCGATTACAAGAAGATAAGATCCAGTAATCAGTTTGGATTTTGACCAGGACACTCTACGAACTCCCGCTTGGTAAGCATAGATACCTATATTCAAGAAGCGTTTATCAACAAACAACATGTGATAGCTGTCAAACTGGATATCAAAAAGGCATACGATATGGTATGGATGCATCGAGTCCCACATAAATTGAGCGAAATTTGGGGTTTGAGACAACATGTTTCAGTTTATCAAACATTTTACGGAAGATCGGGTCATGCAAATGAGAGCAAATAGAATATTATCTGTGAAGAAAATAATCATACTTAATACCTAAGATCAACATACTTAATACCTATCACACAACAACTGGGGAGCAGATAGACAATTTCTATTGTTAACATACAAAGTACTTGAGATCCAAAATAGACTATGGATCAATAATATACAGATCTTCTGATAAAAGTGATCTTAAAAAACTGGATACAGTCCATAATCAAGATCTCAGGATATGCGCCGGATGTTTTCATGCCAGTCCCATCGGAAGCATACTAATTGAAGCAAATGAACACACATTATCTCATCGCATACAGAAACTAATAATCAAATATGCTCTAAAAGCAGCCACGTCCATCAATCCAATCATAGTACAGGACATACATCCTAGAAAATTAGAGTACATAGATCATTCGCGTTTTTAAACTTTTTATGCAAAAACTATAAAAGTACTTAGAGAACTTAATTTTGATCACAGAAAAGTAGAATAGAAGAGAAATTACAAAATTCCTCCTTGGATAATCTCGGATATTTCAGTAGACCTGTCCTCAGGGGCTGATTAAGATAATGGAACATCTGAGATAAACTCTGAACCAACCAACAATTTCGACATGTTTTATCCAGTTTATGCCAAAGCAATTAATAATACGCAAGAGACAGAAGCAACAGTGGAAACGAAAGATCCATCGGTTAAACACCAAAATAACTTCTATGCCAGCTATCTTACTGCCGAAATATATGCCGCCATGCAATTTATTAAAAAAATCAACCATTCAAAGTTCAGTTTATACTCAAATTCCCGCACTGTAATAAATAGCGCCAACAATAACGAAACTTGTAGTGAAATGATTATTAAAATCCAAGAACTTTATCATATTACCACGTAAGGTAAAGAAGTAATATTGATTTGGGATATGAATGATGATACAGAAAAGCAAAGAGAAACAGCTAGTGTTGTTAGTGGAAGTACAACTGATAACCCAAAAACTGTACTGGCAATCTCGAATACACTCCAAGATCTAGTGAAAAATTTAAAAATAATGGAAAAAATTGTTCTCCATCTGGACAACGCTTAAAAGAAGTGACCGTCATAAGAAAGTAACCTATTATCAAAGTATTAAACACAATAAATTGGTAACCAATGAAAAACAGACGAAAATAACAAGTGGTCATAACAAGAATCCGGACGGGACACTCTCTTGTGATGTATATAGTTGTAATCTAACTTTGGACCACATCAATGAGTCATGTCCTTGTCCACGACCGACATGGTTGAGTCGCTAATGACCTTGCAGTTGATGCGACCAATTTTTTTTTTTTACCGTTTCTTGTTTTAATTGAACAAAACTCTCATGTTGGCCCAGTGGCCGAGATCGCTGAGGCAGTAGTGTTGTAGTGGTTTCGGGCCGAAGGGACGCGGGTTCGAGTCCCGCCACCAATAGTGGTCGCTAATGACCTAGATGTTGGTGCGACCTTAAATGACCAATTTGAAAAAACTCTTATGTGTCACCCAGGATGGCGCAACCCGCCGAATAAGAAAAAAAAACACTCTTCCAAAACAAACTATCCCTTAAATTTAAATTACCTTTACAGAACATCACCCGCAATACATTACACTACCCAACAGCATTGTATTTAAATTTTGACTTCCGATACTATCCATAATAAAATTATAATTCATTACACTGAGTATAAAAAAAACACACGGATGGAGGCACATAAATCCTAATAAATAGTAAGCTACTCAATAATTCTCATAGTCAATTCCGAATCAACAGAACCAAACAGTATTCTAATAAACTACACAAACAATGCTATTTTCGCTCTCACCATTTTTCTCACCATTTCGCTCTCACTCACTCTGGCACTCCTTTTTGTAGAATCGATGTCGACATGTCGTTCAATTCGCTTTTATTAGTCTCTCTCTCTCTCTCTCTCTCTCTCTCTCTCTCTCTCTCTCTCTCTCTCTCTCTCTCTCTCTCTCTCCCTCTCTCTCTTCCTCTCTCTCTTCCTCTCTCTCTTCCTCTCTCTCTTCCTCTCTCTCTTCCTCTCTCTCTTCCTCTCTCTCTTCCTCTCTCTCTTCCTCTCTCTCTTCCTCTCTCTCTTCCTCTCTCTCTTCCTCTCTCTCTTCCTCTCTCTCTTCCTCTCTGATCCTCTCTCTCTCTCTCTCTCTCTCTCTCTCTGTTGGGCACATAATACACCATTTTATCGAATTCACTCATTATTAATAATCTTCTTTATTTCCCAACACTGGTCCCGTACGCAAAGACACTGGGCGCATCGCACTGAAGGAGTTTCCGTAATCATGATTCTTCGGCCACGTTTCCACACTTTTTTTCAACGAGCAACAAGATTAAAAATCTAATTTTTTTTTACTTATTGGTGAGAGTGCAATAATTACCAATACTAGGGAACGGAATTGTCTGGCGTCATAAATAATTGCTTAGGAAACACAAATATGTAGTCGTTAAAATATATTGAACTATTTAATTTAATGTGAAAACATGAGAAATAATTTAATATGATACATGTGTTATTGTCAACAACAACAACAACAAAAAAAACTGTAAATGTAATATGTAAAATTATAAAATATAAATAAAATTGCTAGTAACACATTCCTCGATGCGACCATATAAAAGAAATAAAAATGCGTTGTAGATTCTAATTTTATGAGTAATAACGAGAGAGACCAATGTTTGTTGAAACGTTTGTTTCTTAGGCTAACTGCTACATGCCCATTGGACGTCCTGCTGAAGGGTGCTTGGCATGTAATGTGTGATGCAAATAGCTACCAGACATGAAGCCCTAGGCAGAAGGTGGGTGGTCTCTGTGTGGTGGTACATTTCTGCATACACGCAGGACAGCTGTCACTTACTGACGTCACAGATGAGAATACGTCGTCATAGATGTAAACAGACATAAACCATCATTATCCAACTACAGAAATTCTTTCTATAATTTCGAAATTGCTGAGTGGACGAGATAAATTCGTGATATGAATTATTACAACAATTCACATTTTTTCAACTTCAATATGTGTTTTTTTAACATAATCATATAACAGTGAAATAATATTCACATTCTGTTTGAGAAATAAATAATATTGTGAGTCTTATTTGATATTATGTAAACAAAACATCTAGTTCCATAATGCTCATATAAATTTACAAAATAAGCATTTGATTCAAAATATTTGAGAGTAAGCAATTAAAAATTTTAAAAGAAAATCAATGAAGCCCAAACTAAAATGATCAATATTCCATAATTGTATTTCGTATAGAATTAATAATCAACCTTTAAACCAGTAATCATAAACTAATTATTATTTCTAAATGATCTCAATAAATGTTGTGTGATTTCGTCACATTACTGGAACGTACATGCCGCTTCACTGAATAATATAGCATTACATTTCATTGATTATTTTAACTGTGGCGATATGCCTCTACTTCCTTTATTTACTATTTTATTAAATTTAAACTATTTCCTACTTACTACAATTGAAGCACGTTAAAAATTACTCTCTTCCCACCCACCCTTCAAGAGGTGTTTTACTTCCACAGTATTATTTTCCCCATTGCAATTCCCCAGTTATAAAATATATACTAGTTATAAACAATACCAGTTATTAACAAGACAATCTGAAATTGTCTTGAGACTTCTATGTTCTATGTCATATGTATTTTCTGTTCTCCAAGAAAATATTTCAGAATAGTCATAATAAATGTATTATTTGCTGACTCAAAGCATGAAAAACGCCATTTAAAAAAGTCTTTTGATGGTATTTAGTAACCCATGTAGATTATAAATGAGTCAAAATTAATTCAAAAAGAAAATAGAATAGATCGTGAGTTACGTGTTAAAAAATTGGATTGAATTGAAACAGTTAGAATGAACCCGAGAGCGACTGCCAAGAATGTTAAGGACTCAAGAAGGAAAGTTTAAATGGGACATATAAATCTGAGTAATGTAAGAAGACCAAGTTTTAGAATAGATCTAAATAAATTTTCAAGTAAAATAATAGTATGTAATGGCCACACATGCAAGAGAAGAGAAACGAGAAACTATTAAATACCG
Source organism: Teleogryllus occipitalis (assembly GCA_011170035.1). Taxonomy (NCBI): domain Eukaryota; kingdom Metazoa; phylum Arthropoda; class Insecta; order Orthoptera; family Gryllidae; genus Teleogryllus; species Teleogryllus occipitalis. The sequence goes on from BLKR01003945.1 coordinate 109,665, forward strand.
ACAGGATTATTATTGTTATTGTTCTTGGGAATTGTTATATAAAATTCCATGTATGTTTTTTTCGTTCGTTTGTGTGAAGCAGAGCACCACAAATTAAAATATTACTTGATTTTTTAACAGATTTCTTATTAATGATAAGAAAAATTCCCGAATCCCAAATAAAGAAATAATTACATAAATTCTTACATAAATGTTCGTAACTAAAAATCTGTATAGACGGTCTTGTCAAACCCACAAACAAATTTTATCAGCACGAATAGACCTCGGTATATAAATACGACAATTGTCACGTTAAATGAATTAATAGAATATCGAACAATAAAGTTAGTATATTTATGATAAAAAAAATAATTGCCGAGTAGTATGAGGAAAATCCGCCATTGTTGTTACGGAACAAATAATAGAGAAATACGTAACGATTAAAGAATTAAAATACACAGTAAAATCATTAAAAAAGTTTAATGGCGAACGAAACAGTAAACGAGTGGTAATAATCTACAAGAACAGTTACATGAGGGTACTATTAAAGAAAAAATTCTATAAAATTTTAGAGAAATCCGGATGAAATGACAGTACGATCCACTATTGTCATCCCATCCAGTATGGGGCTGGGTATTCTCTGAAAACGTATTCTTAAAAAAAATGTATTAACTGAACTGCGAGGTCTAACTCTTAAACGAATCAGTCTTATTTGAAGAAAAATTTCTACATAATTTTTTGAAATCAATGTTTCCTCAATCAAATTTTTCATTTTAATTACAAGTAGGTTTTTCGAGCTATTATTTCTCTTCGCAAGCCATTCCATCGAAACATTCTTCTTTCTAAACCGTTATACGTTCTTACACGTTATACATTACTACACATCCATTACAAATCATACTAAAAAAGGGGTATTGTCGTCTAATCACAAATTTCTTTACATTACTTCTTTGGTACTCGGCACTGTGCAAAAATAGTTCAAAGTTTTCTATTTTAGCGTTACGTCAACCGCAATAAGTTTTGATCAGGGAAAAAGAACAAAAAATTAATAGAGTACATTTATTCAAATATTCAATGTATATGTCGGTCTGTTTTCATTATATTATAACTGATAATTTTATTGAAAATAGTATAAATTTACAAAAACGTCAAAACAAAATTTCAATACTTATTATTTACCTCCGAAAAAAGCATTGCATTCCCCTACTAATTCTGGCTATAGCCTTGATAGTAATACAACTATTTTCGAAAGTGAACCATATGTACTTTTTAGGTTAACACATTTCCAGTCGCAAAAAAATTAATTCTGTCCTTAAAATAATCTGCACTAAAAAAACTAATACAACAATGAACACGAAATACAGCTTCGAAGGCATCATTGCACATGACTGAGTTTGCTAGACAACACTGTCTTAGCTTAACAATTAATTTTCGCAAAAATACGTTATATATATTTCAAGGCACGTATCCACAGAAACGCCACACATCGTCGAGTTCCATTCCGGAGTGTAGGTGCACAGCTGCTCGTGTCTGCCTAATTCATTCCCCCCTGAGCGGTCAGCGTCGTGTGAGTTGAGCAACTGCCTCAGAAGCAATGGAAGACCTGCGCTCAAGCAGCGACGAGTCTCCTCGCTTGCACCTACCTCTCTCAGAGATATTGTCGGGAAAGACATGTTTCCTTGTAACCCTCCATGAGAACATACAGAATAATTGGAAACTGGCTCTATTGATGGAACTCGATGAGTTGGCACTGATGGAGCTGCATCAGCGGATCAACAACATCGCTGATGCCATCAAGAAATGGACTCTCCACCTCAGTGAGAAGAACACACTAATACAACGCTATCACTTCAAGGAAACTGATACATTGAAATGGATATATATCACCAAAGTATTTATGAATACAATTCTTCTTTTTATACATATTGCAAATGAAAAGTATTCTCCTGAAAGGAATGAATCTATTTATCACTTGAAAACAGAAGTGATCGAAATATTACCCGAATCATTCCAAAAGAATGAAACTGCGGCCCAGGATATGGAGCCCTTCGCAACAGATAAAAAATATGCAAAAGATCAATCCACAGAGCAATTGAAAGAAAATGGAACAGTGCATGTAGACATGGAACTGTTGGACGATATTTTACTGCAAGAACCCACTCGCGAAATCAACACTTCGTTGACTGAAAGCGCGGAGGAGGAAAGAAAGGAAGCGACTGCCGAAGAAGACGATGGTGCGACGTCTGGTGACGATGCACAGCGCTGGTGGACGCGCGCTCTCCGCTCCCTCCGCCCCCGCCGCCGCCGCCCCCAGCGCCGCGCCGCCGCCGCCGCCGCCGCCCCACGCGTCTCGTGGCTCCGAATGATGTTTTTCTGCTGCTTCTCTGGATGCGACGACGAGGAGGAGAAGGATTAAGCTGAGATCCACTGCGATGGAAGCACTCAAGCATGATTAACACGTTCACTCCTTGTGAAAGGATTGCCAGGAAATTTATTTTGCTTTGATTTTCAACATTTCATTAGTTGCAAGTCGTATTAGATTATTTTATCATGAAGTTAATGAATGTTTGAACTTATATTTTTTATGTTGTTTGTGTTTAAATTGAAGGTGTATCAATTTGTACTGAATAAAAACAAAACGGCAATGCTGTTTATATTTCGTAGTTAATAAAATCCATAATAGCTTCTATATGGTTTGCTCAGTGAGAATTTAGCGTATTTCGGGTTGATTCTTCGATCACGTCTTACCACTGAGTTTGAATGGTCCCAATTGTGGTCATTAATGCACGTTAGCAGAAGTTGTTTACTTTTGTTGTGTTCAAACTTACTTTTCGTATTAATTAATATTTGATATTGTTCATTTAATGTTAGTACATGTGCATATTTTTTTAGTGTGATTTTCCGCATAGAAAAGTTTCTCACGAAACATTCTAAAATAACATTAACGGTAGTAAGTTCCAAAAATGAACGTCATAATTACTTAAGTCAATATCATCTCTTGTAATAAATATTATAACGATATCCACGTATTGTGCTACAATTGAAATAGTTTTTATTAATAATAATAGTTACATAAGATAATAATAGTGAAAATATTACGAGAATAACACTTCGTGTATCACATGGAACTCCTAATCATTGATCAAACCGCCAGGCATCGAAGTAAATGAATTAAATTAATTAATTAAGTAAATGAATTAAAGTAAATTATAGGGGATAAATATATGTGAATATTCTAGCATAGCAACGGTATGCGAGCCGTCGTCAAGGTCAACAATCTTCATGCAGTGACAATCGCAGTGACGGCTAGTTCATTTCGTATAGAATTCAGGGATTGGCCGAAAAAGCAGTGACAGTCGTGAAGACCGATAGTTCATTTTATGAAAAAAATTAGGGATTGGCTAGGTACGGAAGTACATCAAGTGTTGTCTGTAAATAAACAATCGGAAAGATGGACCGAACTTTGCAGGGCTGAAAGAGTACGATAGGCATTCATTCTGACTGATGCCGTGGTGTTGAACGGATCGTGCTCCAATTAATGTTAGGAGTTTTTTGGGACTTGTAAACATCTACTAGGGAATAGATATTGATACAACTTCAGATTTGAATGCAATGTGTGACAGTAAAACTTAAAATATTTCAAGTGAACGAGTTAGAAGGACATTGAGGGCTTAGACGAAGTTATCAGTAACTGGACTGGAATGCTAACAGCAGATAGTTTATTGATCATTGAGTATTCAGCATACGCGTGGGATGAACTTGGAATTCGTAAATTGGCGAACGACCTTTATTAACGAGACGTTATTAACTTTGGAAACAGTGATGAACGGTGATTGAAGTGTGCTTCTGCAAGAAAAGAAGAGAAGATGGTATCTGGACCTGAGGACAGCGACGTTGGAGAAGAATGAAGATGGTCCAAGAGCGCGTGAAGACGAAAACGACATTATAAGGTTGGAACAGGTCATGACCAAGGTTTTTTTATATTGTGTAAAATCATAAAGTACCAAAAATTGTTTAATAAATTTCCATGTTTTGTGAAATGAATACATGATTCTCATTGAGCCAGTTTTAGTAACGAAGTAGCAAGATAGAAATATATTTGCTTTTCAGATTCCTCAACCACTCTGTATAGATGGCAGATCGGATAATCATCTATTAGCATACAATAGTGATTATTTCTATGAAACCCATCGGCCCAGGTAGCCGGAAACTAATTTATTTATAATTAGAGTTGGAGGTTAACTTTTATGATATTATTAGCGTAATCTTTTCCTGGCGCCCATTTATACAAATTCGGAACGGAAAACGTTGGTATAAATCATCAATATATTCAGTTTATTTCAAAGTGGTGCCTCAAATGAGGCTGAATTTGTTTTAAATTAGACAGTTTATTTCAGCTATGACTGGAAGATTTGAACTTCAACTATTTCCATTTTTAGCAACTAGACCACAGTCAGTCTCATTAATATTCGGGCAAATCCATCTTTCCTTACCTTAATAAGTAAGTAAGTAAGTAGTGGGGTCAAATTCTCAAATTTATGTTGTTTTTTGCTTAAAAATATTTAATTTTCCCACCAAATGTTCTACAATTTGTAATCAGTTTCACAAAAAGTGATTGACAGGTGTTAATTCAGAGAGAAATGGTGTTATAAGTAGTATTAAATAAACATTACTGTGCACAAAATTACGTGCTATTTTACCACCACTAGTTTACAACACTGTGCTGCCTTTGAGCTTATATTGTACTCAAACCGAGTAGGTGACATGTCAGGGTGCATCAGTATTCTCACTTGGCAACATTCTAAACGCAACACGAAAATCTCCGTATGTTTGCCTTCTCCCTTTCAGTCGTAAAGTAGATTTCATGATAACAAATACTGACTGCAGTATTCCATGCTCTCCCGAGCCCACTCATGTATTTTTTGTCCTCCAAACGAATATTTTACTTATTTGGATTGTTCTTTGCAAGTATTTTCGATCTTTGTAAGCAATATAGAAGATTATAATGTAGACTTATTTTTGTTTCTATTTGGTGAAGGGCTGAATATTGTGTAACAAGGAAAGAAAACAGGCAGCTTCTTAACTGACTGGAAACGGCTTGATGAAAACCAATTGATACTTTTCGAATATTTATGGGCCGTTTCATTTAATTGATTTGTCTATTTAATAACAATTTTCTTGATAATTCCATTTTTATTTTCTTTGCTATATTTTGTTTTATTAGATTTTCTGAAACAATGTGTTATTTATTATTCTTTACCTATAACTAGCCACATTTCTGAGACGTAGAATGTATCCAGATTACAAATGCAATGATGAATAGTTGTGAGTTTTTTTAATTCTTCCTTGATCGCTTAAAAAATAGAAGTTTTAAGGGAGCGAAAGACTGTTTTACCGTTTCAGCATTCAGTGCTCCTACACGCTTTTCTGAGTATTAAAGGCGAGGCTATAGGAAGGTTAAGGCAAAAATCTCTATCTTCCAGTTTGCAGTTTTGATATGTTAACATTTAACAATGTTCGAAAATATATATTTCGCCGAAAATAAGACTAGCACCGTATTTTACAGTGTTTTGTCATAGAAACGACGAGGAAAATGAAGGAATAAAGGTGACATTTTTGAGAAAAACTGTTGTTTAAAAAGATGTCCATAATTTGCGCAAAATTGCACAAAACTACACTTTACATATTTTCGAAAAACTGAACGTGCCTTATTTCAAGATATGTTTTTAATTACAGTTTTCATTAAGGAAAAATTCTCTCTCTTTAATATTTGAGTTGTTGAATGACGTCCGAAAATTTGTACTTTCACAAAAATCTGGGATATCAACGAAAATAAGACTTAATATATTCTCTACTGAGTCCATTACGCTGTGCGTGGACAATGCTCAATCCAAAAATTTGGTGCAATCTTTGAGAAAATTATGGGGCCATTTTTGGGAAAATTTTGAAAACTTTTTTTAAAACTTGCGAAAAGTAGAGTGAAAAATCTAAATATTCGGTTGATACTCCCAAAACCACGAGGTCATGCAAGTGGATCGGGGAATTTCAATTTTGGAGAAAATTGGCCTCGTAAATCGCGTTGGGGAATTGAAAAATCTTCCCCGAAGAATCACGCCGACCACCAATAATCTTCTGGTCCTCTTTGTTGACTTAGAAATTGCCGTGAAACATTTACATAAAGGATTACTCGCGAATGCCCTGGGGTCGACCGCTCTACTGGAGACTGTTGAGATCATGTATGCTCAATTACTAGGTCTAACTAGCCTCCCACGATCACGCGAGCTAGATCAAATATCTAATGCCAAAATTGCGGCTTCGGAGAAACATGTCATTCACATGTCATAGGGGAAGTACAGGTCAAACATGTCATAAAGAATTGAATCCCCCTATTAATCCTTGTCATAACCAAGTAATAAAACTATTTTCGAAATTGACAATTTTGGAGACCTAAGAGAGACTCTTAGGCCCTCTAGGTCTGACATTCTCCTCAGATGGCTGTACCATTGCAGCGTTTTACTTCGTAATCTGTCCACAAGAGATTCCGCTAGCTGCAACAATTCTCTTATCTATGTTTTTAATGTTCTGCATTCTAGAAATTCGGCAGCTCCTTCGAATTCGAAATATTTGTACTGCACACAATTTGTCCTTCTGATGTTCCGTCAGGGTACAACCATCTCCACCGTATATTTAAATTCTTTCAAGAATAGTTTTACACTAATACTTTTTGTTCTTACGTGAATTTCCCGACTGTATAACAAGCCATTCATTATTCCTATAGCTCCTCTTTCCCGTTGGTCTGAAAGGTATATATGCGAGAGCGCAAGGCGCGGGGGTGGGTTTTGAGCTGAGTGAAAACCTCGTGCAAACGCACAAAACCTGCAGCCAGGGCAGTGCGGCGACCAGCTATGCTCGTAGGGCAACCCAAGTGTTGGGACGTCGCTGGTTAAACATTTTTTTCAGGAGTGATTGCGGTCGCCGGGCCTCTACGCTGTGCGCGTAAGCTCGAAGAGTAGCGAGGGCCACGAGTCAGGCAGATTGCATCTTTTAAGTATCGCTCCTGCGATCCGGGTATAGTGTCTATCAGAGCGGTACAAAATGGGTAAAACTATTTATTTCTAAATACTTATTAAAAAAATCTGTAAATATCTGAAGCTCGTGGCTGTGATTGCTGTTGTGTTCCCACGACGTCACACAACCTGCAAAAAAGAATTCAAAGTTTTCTGTTTTATTGTTACCGTAACCGTAATAAGTTTTGATCAAGAAAATGGATGAAAAAAAATAGAGTACATATATTCAAAATTTTCATTCATGTTATCCTGTATTAGTAATTACAAGCCCATACAATTGAGGACTTTATTGAAAATTGCAAAATTTCGATAATCACTTACCTTCGAAAAAAGCATTGTAGCCCTTCAGTAATTCCGGCGTTAATGAAGTCCGTAATAAAACTATTGTGGAAATTGACACATTTGTACCTTTTAGGTTAATACATATTCAGTCGAATAAAATATATCTTTATCATTAGAATATTGCATTAAAAATACAAATACCGCATAATATAACTTCGAAGACATCATGTCACATGACTCAGTTTGCATGAGACCGTGAACCCTTTAGAGTAACAATTAATTTTCGCAAAAATACGTTATATATATTTCGCGATACGTATCCACAGAAACGCCACACATCGTCGAGTTCCATTCCGGAGTGTAGGTGCACAGCGGCTCGTGTCTGCCTAATTCATTCCCCCCTGAGCGGTCAGCGTCGTGTGCGTTGAGCAACTGCCTCAGAAGCAATGGAAGACCTGCGCTCAAGCAGCGACGAGTCTCCTCGCTTGCACCTCTCTCTCTCAGAGATATTGTCGGGAAAGAAATGTTTCCTTGTAACCCTCCATGAGAACATACAGAATAATTGGAAACTGGCTCTATTGATGGAACTCGATGAGTTGGCACTGATGGAGCTGCATCAGCGGGTCAATAACATCGCTGATGCCATCAAGAAATGGACTCTCCACCTCAGTGAGAAGTACACACTAATACAACGCTACCACTTCAAGGAAACTGATACATTGAAAAGGATATATGTCACCAAAGTATTTATGAATACAATTCTTCTTTTTATACATATTGCAAATGAAAAGTATTCTCCTGAAAGGAATGAATCTATTTATCACTTGAAAACAGAAGTGATCGAAATATTGCCCGAATCATCCCAAAAGAATGAAACTGCGGCCCAGGATATGGAGCCCTTCGCAACAGATATAACATATGCAAACGATCAATCTACAGAGATATTGAAAGAAAATGGAACAGTGCATGTAGACATGGAACTGTTGGACGATACTTTACTGCAAGAACCCACTCGCGAAATCAACACTTCGTTGAATGAAAGCGCGGAGGAGGAAAGAAAGGAAGCGACTGCCGAAGAAGACGATGGTGCGACGTCTGGTGACGATGCACAGCGCTGGTGGACGCGCGCGCTCCGCTCCCTCCGCCCCCGCCGCCGCCGCCGCCCCCAGCGCCGCGCCGCCGCCGCGGCCCCACGAGTCTCGTGGGTCCGAATGATGTTTTTCTGCTGCTTCTCTGGATGCGACGACGAGGAGGAGAAGGATTAAGCTGAGATCCACTGCGATGGAAGCACTCAAACATGATTAACACGTTCACTCCTTGTGAAAGGATTGCCAGGAAATTTATTTTGCTTTGATTATCAACATTTCATTAGTTGCACGTCGTATTAGATTATTTTATCATGAAGTTAATGAATGTTTGAACTTATATTTTTTATGTTGTTTGTGTTTAAATTGAAAGTGTATCATCTTGTACTGAATAAAAACAAAACGGCAATGCTGTTTATATTTCGTAGTTAATAGAATTCATAATAGCTTCCTCATGGTTTGCTCAACGAGTACTCAGCAGATGTGACGTTGATTCCTCGTCCACATGTGGCCACTGTGTTTGACCTGTCACACTGGTGGTCATTAATGCGTGATTGGAGAAAATATTTATTTTTTTTTTCTTTTTTGCGTTTCAACGTACTTTTAGGAATGGACTGGAAATATAAATAAACTTTCTTACAAAATAAATTGGATAAGAAATTAAATTTGAAAATTGTTTTTCTGATAGTATCAATTTATATTCGTTTATTTCATAATTTTTAAAGTGAAAAAAAATTATTTAAAAATTGATTTTCTGATAGTATCATTTATATTCTATATTGCAGAGATTATTGTAAATGATAGATGTGGGACTTGGTGGAATTTTGCGGGAAATAATTGTCAGTGAGGACTTATAAATATTTTGTTGGCGTAATTCTATTTGGGACTTTTGAGTAATTCTGGCACCGTGAGTGCGCAAATCGGACTTGAATAAAATACAGACGTGAGCGCAGGGAAGAGAGGCTCGAGAAATATCTATTTAAATATTATGAAATAAAATAATATAATTGATATTATCAGAAAAGCAATTTTTGATATTTTTCAGTGCTAAATTCAAATGCAGAAAAAATTAGAAAATAAGAAAAAAGTACTCATATTAAAAACTCTGGACAACGATTTGTGTTTTGAAAGGATTTTGTAAGATCTTTTCGAGACTTTCAGGATTTTAAGTTATAGTAAATATTATCTTTCTGATATGTTTTCAAAAATATGTTTTTAAAATTTAGGACTGAAAAAATTATAAGATTTTCTGAAAGTATACATTTTTTGTTTAATTTTCTTAATTTTTTCACCCAATAAAATAGAACTAAATTCACGAAAAAAAATATAATAAAGAATTGTTTAGCAGTGTGTGGGAAGTGGGTTGCGAGCTACAAAATCTTTCAACGATCTTAGTTTCATGTTGGAGCTGTAGTCTAACTACTCATATTTCATTATTTTACAATCTTGTCCGGGGGTTCCTTTACTAACGTCCACATACACAACCGTCTTTTACCATTCTTTGTCTTCGTATACTACTTTGCAAATTGAAATCTCTTTCTATGTGAATAAAATACTTTTCTATTAGTAACTCACTAATAATACCCACCATCTCTTAGCACTCTGCACACAGATGCTTCCGGGTGGAGAGGCGTAGTGGTTGATTTACGCATTTCCTACTTAGCTCCCGATTTATGATCCTGTGGTTTATTTTTACCTGTGGCAATAACTCGCGTTCTTCACTATTACTGACCTTAACATTTCACCCGGTCTGTGATATATACATTTAAACCAGTCTTCATTTTTGCAACGCTATGACCCGAACTCTGTGTTCATACAAATATTTAACATTTCTGCTATTTTTCCTTGCGTACGTCCCTTAGAAGGATGATCAATCACCAATTGTCACTCCTCGAACGTAATGTTTCTACATCTGCGGTCCATCTTCCTTAGATCGATTACACTTGTTGTTAAAACATTTACTAAACATACTGTGATATAGATTTTAATGATTGAGGATGATTTTAACTCATCACGTAGAAAAAAAATTATTTCCGACTACCAGGAACTGGCAGAATTACTCGAATGTTAACGTGCTGTCCCATTGTCCCTACCAAATACATACCTCGTGCATTTTATAAATTGTTTTGAATTCTCAGGTCTTTAGTTGCCACCATCCTTTGCAATAAACATTAAACATTTTCATTTCTAAGACAAACCTTATTATAAATCAGTCCGCACTTGAAAATAAATTAAGGTAAGGAAAGATGGATTTGCCCGAATATTAATGAGACTGACTGTGGTCTAGATGCTAAAATGGGAAATAGTTGAAGTTCAAATCTTCCAGTCATAGCTGAAATAAACTGTCTAATTTAAAACAAATTCAGCCTCATTTGAGGCACCACTTTGAAATAAACTGAATATATTGATGATTTATACCAACGTTTTCCGTTCCGAATTTGTATAAATGGGCGCCAGGAAAAGATTACGCTCATAATATCATAAAAGTTAACCTCCAACTCTAATTATAAATAAATTAGTTTCCGGCTACCTGGGCCGATGGGTTTCATAGAAATAATCACTATTGTATGCTAATAGATGATTATTCGATCTGCCATCTATACAGAGTGGTTGAGGAATCTGAAAAGCAATTATATTTCTATCTTGCTACTTCGTTACTAAAACTGGCTCAATGAGAATCATGTATTCATTTCACAAAACATGGAAATTTATTAAACAATTTTTGGTACTTTATGATTTTACACAATATAAAAAAACCTTGGTCATGACCTGTTCCAACCTTATAATGTCGTTTTCGTCTTCACGCGCTCTTGGACCATCTTTATTCTTCTCCAACGTCGCTGTCCTCAGGTCCAGATACCATCTTCTCTTCTTTTCTTGCAGAAGCACACTTCAATCACCGTTCATCACTGTTTCCAAAGTTAATAAAGTCTCGTTAATAAAGGTCGTTCGCCAATTTACGAATTCCAAGTCCATCCCACGCGTATGCTGAATACTCAATTATCAATAAACTATCTGCTGTTAGCATTCCAGTCCAGTTACTGATAACTTCGCCTAAGCCCTCAATGTCCTTCTAACTCGTTCACTTGAAATATTTTAAGTTTTACTGTCACACATAGCATTCAAATCTGAAGTTGTATCAATATCTATTCCCTAGTAGATGTTTACAAGTCCCAAAAAACTCCTAACATTAATTGGAGCACGATCCGTTCAACACCACGGCATCAGTCAGAATGAATGCCTATCGTACTCTTTCAGCCCTGCAAAGTTCGGTCCATCTTTCCGATTGTTTATTTACAGACAACACTTGATGTACTTCCGTACCTAGCCAATCCCTAATTTTTTTCACAAAATGAACTATCGGTCTTCACGACTGTCACTGCTTTTTCGGCCAATCCCTGAATTCTATACGAAATGAACTAGCCGTCTCCGCGATTGTCACTGCATGAAGATTGTTGACCTTGACGACGGCTCGCTTACCGTTGCTATGCTAGAATATTCACATATATTTATCCCCTATAATTTACTTTAATTCATTTACTTAATTAATTAATTTAATTCATTTACTTCGATGCCTGGCGGTTTGATCAATGATTAGGAGTTCCATGTGATACACGAAGTGTTATTCTCGTAATATTTTCACTATTATTATCTTATGTAACTATTATTATTAATAAAAACTATTTCAATTGTAGCACAATACGTGGATATCGTTATAATATTTATTACAAGAGATGATATTGACTTAAGTAATTATGACGTTCATAGTTTTTTGGAACTTACTACCGTTAATGTTATTTTAGAATGTTTCGTGAGAAACTTTTCTATGCGGAAAATCACACTAAAAAAATATGCACATGTACTAACATTAAATGAACAATATCAAATATTAATTAATACGAAAAGTAAGTTTGAACACAACAAAAGTAAACAACTTCTGCTAACGTGCATTAATGACCACAATTGGGACCATTCAAACTCAGTGGTAAGACGTGATCGAAGAATCAACGCGAAATACGCTAAATTCTCACTGAGCAAACCATATAGAAGCTATTATGGATTTTATTAACTACGAAATATAAACAGCATTGCCGCTTTGTTTTTATTCAGTACAAATTGATACACCTTCAATTTAAACACAAACAACATAAAAAATATAAGTTCAAACATTCATTAACTTCATGATAAAATAATCTAATACGACTTGCAACTAATGAAATGTTGAAAATCAAAGCAAAATAAATTTCCTGGCAATCCTTTCACAAGGAGTGAACGTGTTAATCATGCTTGAGTGCTTCCATCGCAGTGGATCTCAGCTTAATCCTTCTCCTCCTCGTCGTCGCATCCAGAGAAGCAGCAGAAAAACATCATTCGGAGCCACGAGACGCGTGGGGCGGCGGCGGCGGCGGCGGCGCGGCGCTGGGGGCGGCGGCGGCGGGGGCGGAGGGAGCGGAGAGCGCGCGTCCACCAGCGCTGTGCATCGTCACCAGACGTCGCACCATCGTCTTCTTCGGCAGTCGCTTCCTTTCTTTCCTCCTCCGCGCTTTCAGTCAACGAAGTGTTGATTTCGCGAGTGGGTTCTTGCAGTAAAATATCGTCCAACAGTTCCATGTCTACATGCACTGTTCCATTTTCTTTCAATTGCTCTGTGGATTGATCTTTTGCATATTTTTTATCTGTTGCGAAGGGCTCCATATCCTGGGCCGCAGTTTCATTCTTTTGGAATGATTCGGGTAATATTTCGATCACTTCTGTTTTCAAGTGATAAATAGATTCATTCCTTTCAGGAGAATACTTTTCATTTGCAATATGTATAAAAAGAAGAATTGTATTCATAAATACTTTGGTGACATATATCCATTTCAATATATCAGTTTCCTTGAAGTGGTATCGTTGTATTAGTGTGTTCTTCTCACTGAGGTGGAGAGTCCATTTCTTGATGGCATCAGCGATATTGTTAATCCGCTGATGGAGTTCCATCAGTGCCAACTCATCGAGTTCCATCAATACAGCCAGTTTCCAATTATTCTGTATGTTCTCATGAAGGGTAACAAGGAAACATGTCTTTCCCGACAATATCTCTGAGAGAGAGAGGTGCAAGCGAGGAGACTCGTCGCTGCTTGAGCGCAGGTCTTCCATTGCTTCTGAGGCAGTTGCTCAACTCACACGACGCTGACCGCTCAGGGGGGAATGAATTAGGCAGACACGAGCAGCTGTGCACCTACACTCCGGAATGGAACTCGACGATGTGTGGCGTTTCTGTGGATACGTTCCGCGAAATATATATATATATAATGTATTTTTGCGAAAATTAATTGTTACTCTAAAGGGTTTACGGTCTCATGCAAACTGAGTCATGTGACATGATGTCTTCGAAGTTGTATTACGCGGTATTTGTATTTTTAATACAATATTCTAAGGATAGAGATATATTTTATTCGACTGAATACGTGTTAACCTAAAAGGTACAAATGTGTCAATTTCCACAATAGTTTTATTACGGACTTCATTACTGAAGAGCTACAATGGTTTTTCCGAAGGTAAGTGATTATCGAAATTTTGCCGTTTTCAATAAAGTCCTCAATTGTATGCGCTTGTAATTACTAATACAAGATAACATGAATGAAAATTTTGAATATATGTACTCTATTTTTTTTCATCCATTTTCTTGATCAAAACTTATTACGGTTACGGTAACAATAAAACAGAAAACTTTGAATTATTTTTTGCAGGTTGTGTGACGTCGTGGGAACACAACAGCAATCACAGCCACGAGCTTCAGATATTTACAGATTTTTTTAATAAGTATTTAGAAATAAATAGTTTTACCCATTATGTACAGCTCTGATAGACACTATACCCGGATCGCAGGAGCGATACTTAATAGATGCATATCTGCCTGACTCGTGGCCCTCGCCACTCTTCGAGCTTACGCGCACAGCGTAGAGGCCCGGCGACCACAATCACTCGTGGAAAAAATGTTTAACAAGCGACGTCCCAACACTTGGGTTGCCCTACGAGCATAGCTGGTCGCCGCACTGCCCTGGCTGCAGGTTTTGTGCGTTTGCACGAGGTTTTCACTCAGCTCAAAACCCACCCCCGCGCCTTGCGCTCTCGCATATATACCTTTCAGACCAACGGGAAAGAGGAGCTATAGGAATAATGAATGGCTTGTTATACAGTCGGGAAATTCACGTAAGAACAAAAAGTATTAGTGTAAAACTATTCTTGAAAGAATTTAAATATACGGTGGAGATGGTTGTACCCTGACGGAACATCAGAAGGACAAATTGTGTGCAGTACAAATATTTCGAATTCGAAGGAGCTGCCGAATTTCTAGAATGCAGAACATTAAAAACATAGATAAGAGAATTGTTGCAGCTAGCGGAATCTCTTGTGGACAGATTACGAAGTAAAACGCTGCAATGGTACAGCCATCTGAGGAGAATGTCAGACCTAGAGGGCCTAAGAGTCTCTCTTAGGTCTCCAAAATTGTCAATTTCGAAAATAGTTTTATTACTTGGTTATGACAAGGATTAATAGGGGGATTCAATTCTTTATGACATGTTTGACCTGTACTTCCCCTATGACATGTGAATGACATGTTTCTCCGAAGCCGCAATTTTGGCATTAGATATTTGATCTAGCTCGCGTGATCGTGGGAGGCTAGTTAGACCTAGTAATTGAGCATACATGATCTCAACAGTCTCCAGTAGAGCGGTCGACCCCAGGGCATTCGCGAGTAATCCTTTATGTAAATTTTTCACAGCAATTTCTAAGTCAACAAAGAGGACCAGAAGATTATTGGTGGTCGGCGTGATTCTTCGGGGAAGATTTTTCAATTCCCCAACGCGATTTACGAGGCCAATTTTCTCCAAAATTGAAATTCCCCGATCCACTTGCATGACCTCGTGGTTTTCGGAGTATCAACCGAATATTTAGATTTTTCACTCTACTTTTCGTAAGTTTTAAAAAAAGTTTTCAAAATTTTCCCAAAAATGGCCCCAACATTTTCTCAAAGATTGCACCAAATTTTTGGATTGAGCATTGTCCACGCACAGCGTAATGGACTCAGTAGAGAATATATTAAGTCTTATTTTCGTTGATATCCCAGATTTTTGTGAAAGTACAAATTTTCGGACGTCATTCAACAACTCAAATATTAAAGAGAGAGAATTTTTCCTTAATGAAAACTGTAATTAAAAACATATCTTGAAATAAGGCACGTTCAGTTTTTCGAAAATATGTAAAGTGTAGTTTTGTGCAATTTTGCGCAAATTATGGACATCTTTTTAAACAACAGTTTTTCTCAAAAACGTCACCTTTATTCCTTCATTTTCCTCGTCGTTTCTATGACAAAACACTGTAAAATACGGTGCTAGTCTTATTTTCGGCGAAATATAT